>PVKZ01005389.1:0-54445 GCA_004027375.1 Macroglossus sobrinus
CATGCAATTTTAAAAAGCCTTTGAAATCCAAGCCTCTGAATCTTAAAAGGTGCGTAGTAGGACCTCTGTCCTCGGTGCTGATCATTCCACGTGGGGTGGGGGGAGTTCTTTCTCATGTTTCTTGTCTCCTAGGAGTGATGGCGTCGAAAGAGGAACAGGCGGTAAAAAGTCTCAACATGGAAAAGGCCAACCAGGAAAATGAAAAAAAGGATGAAAAGGAGCAACATACTAAAAAAGGAGAGCTCTTGGCCCTCTCTTTGGCAGCTGGTGAATACTGTGCGCCTAGAGGAAATCGTAGGCGCTTCCATGTTAGTCAGCCTATTCTGCAGTATCAATGGGATGTGATTCAGAGGCTTGGAGAGCCACAGGCAAGGATGGGAGAAGAGAATATGGAAAGGGTTGGGGAGGAGATGAGGCATCTCATTCAAAAGCTGAGGGAAAAGCAATTGAATCACAGTCTGCAGGCAGTTAGCACTGACCCCCCTCACCATGACCATCATGATGAGTTTTGCCTTATGCCTTGAATGTTCATGTTTTCCCTGAAGTTAATAGGGCAACACACCTGCTTCCTAAACTTACATGTTTGTGATGTACCTTCATTGTAAACCTTTTGGTGTTGTTTCTTATGGGTCTCCTATTACCAGCTTCTAATTGAATGTTGTATTTTAACTCAATACGTAAGTTTCTGTCAGCAGGGGAGTTTTACCTATTGCATGGAAAAGTGCTCATTACATGTTATGAAGTAAATAAAGCAATATAAGAATGCATTCTCTAGTTTTTCAAATCTTAATAATACATTTTATAAATGAGCACATAGTCTAAGAATACATAAAGTAAAAAAGTGTTTATCTCCTTATAGCACGTATTTTTCTCATTTTTTTCTAAAAAAAAAAACATTAAAAAGCTTGACCACCTGATAAAAACAATGTGAGCACTTATTAAACACTTGTGTTAGAATCTCAGTTATGGCTAACCTCTGGACCTTTTATTTAGGGGTATAAACCTAATCATGAGACATAGCTCCTTAAAGATCATATTTATCAAGATGAAGGTAATAATCATCTCCCAGGGCTGCTATGTGTGTGTATTTGAGGCAACAAATTTGTGAGCTTTTCCAAGCTCTTGTTCCCAGTAGCATATGCATGAACCTCACCCCTTAGATACTCTCTTCAGCTATTGGAGAATTTCCCAAATCCATGTCTATCCTATACTCAGAAATGTCCCCTGGGCTAAGAGGTAGGTACTTCCATCTCTCCTTTGCCCTATTGCCATCTTCTCCCTTGAGTATCAAGGTGAAAGTCCCACGGATTTCTCTGAAACTTTAGTGAATTGAGTCCTCGATCTTATAAAAATTTGGAAAAATTCCTTCTCCCTGTTGAGCTTCATGGAAATAAACTTGACCACCTGGTTCTTTACTTAGATGTAGTTCTCCCAAGAAACCTACCTAGTTCATTAGACTATTCAAGATGTGTGAGGCAACACAGCTCGCTTTTAATCTAAGACAGGACCTTTTCACACCAGCCCCATGAAACCTATGAATATGAAGAATTATACTGAGTTGAATGCTAGGAAATGGTGTCAGTGAATTTAGTGGGTACCCATATGTGGAAATTTTTATGAGAAGTCCATTAGAAGACTATTGTGTTTAAGTGTCCCAGTTGAACTTTGAAAGTAAAGTTGTTTTGGAGTGTACTAAATAGATATAAAGACAGTATTTTGTGGAAATAAACTTAGAAGTTAGGGTTCTAGGATAGAGTTAGCAAAACAACCCATAAGCCAAATCTGGTCTTTTGCTTAGTCTTTTGGTCAATCAGCTAAGAAGAAATTTACATTTTTAATGGTTGAAAAAAATTGACTTGTTACATAAAACTATGAAATTCAAAATTTGGTATCCATAAATAAGGTTTTATTAGAATACAGTCATACTTATTAATTTATTATCTGGCTGGTTTTGTACTATGGTGGCAGAGTTGAGTAGTTGCCAAAGAAACAGTATGGCTTGCTTGCGAAACCTGTATGTTATCACCCTAACAAAAAGTTTGCCAACCTCTGTTCTAGCATATAACATCACAGTAGCACTTAGGAAACTAAAAGAACATGTGTATAGGCAGGTGAAAACGAAACAGCAAACCCCAGAAATGAATTCGATTCCTAAGCAATTCCAAAGCCCATCCTCTTCAAGATGCTTGAGACACAAGGCACATTCAGCAAGACAGGAGTTTATAAAGACAAAGGCTAGAGTTGAAAGGGCAGAAAAACTAATGAATGGAGAAGCTTCTGCCCTACCAGACTTCTTATTCGATTGCCAGTGCTAAAACTTGCTTCTACTGCAACCAGAAGCATTCTGTCGTCATTGGCCTAAGGATATTTAGCAGCTTCTGAAGAGGAACTAGAAATTCACATGTGAACCCATGGCATATATCATAATGTAAGATTAGACATGCATATGCTCAGAAAAATGTGACTTTCATGTATAGGCAGATCCAAATTTGCCCTGTCAACTCAGAGAAGGGTGGATTTGAGAAATAACCCTCTGCAAACTAGCTTTTGGCCTTTACCATAATGTTTGGATATGAAAGGACAACTGAAGGAGTAGTATGTAAGTGATCAGGCTCCACTTAAAGTACTCAGGCAACAATCAACCATTAGAAAGTGAGCAAAAGACAGTAAGAGAACAGGGCATGAGGTTCCCTAGAAGGGAACAGCCATATCTAAGATTATGGCTGTATTTGCATACTTCCATCATTTCTATATGTTACATGGCAAGCCTCCCTTTCTTTCTAAGAGTGACTGTTCTTCACAAAAGGGACAAATTCTTCCCATAAATGCCTAAAATCTAGCAAAGAGAAGGCGCTGAACTCTGGTTCTCAAAGAAAAAGGATGTTCAAAAAAGAGGTTTGAGATGTAGATATGGATTGGGTCATTGGGGTTTTAGCACTTTATGTACATCTTGTAGATACTTGATGAATAAAAAAACTGAACCAAGGTAAGTATGGATTTAGTGGCATTCAACAAATGATAAACAGGTATATATATTTGAATCCTTACATATTTCTAATAAAATTAAGATAATAATGTAGATAACTTTAAAATTTTTTAAAATTAAGTTTATTGGGGTAACATTGGTTAATACAATTATATAATTTTCAGGTGTACATTATCATTCGACATCTGTATATTCTATTGTGTATTTACCAGCAGATAACTTTTGGAGAAAAATAATTATTGGGTCCTTTTTTCTGAAAAAAAAAAAAAACAAACAACTTAAGCCTTGAAGGAAATAGACTTAAGGGCCACCTTGTGACCAAAGGAAGCAATGCAGTTTGAACTTTCTAGTCACGCAGAGCAGGAAGTGTTCACAGACACTGGACTCTTTAGGGAAGGTCAAATAGCATAGAAAATGCACTTTGGTTAGAAGTGAAATAAAGCCTTCATGTTTTAACCAAGTAAAACATCAAGCCACATTTATGCTTCAAATGAAAATGGAGTAACAAGAACTGTATTTACCTCTCGAACTGAAACAAAACCTGCACAAAATATATATATAAAGAAACCAGTTTTCAGTTATTGAACATTAGATAGTGAAAGACAAATTTTCACGAGGGAAGAGAAACAAATAATATGAGACATGTGATTGTCCCCAGATTACTAGGCATTGTAGGATTTATAATATACGTGGAAGTAAAATGTATGTATGTATGTATATGTATGTATGTATAGCTTATACACTGTATGTATGTATGTATGTATGTATGTATGTATGTATGTATGTATATAAGATTTCTACACTGAACAATACAAAAGATTGCTGAAATATATTAAAGAGGCCTTAAATGACTGGACAGACATTCTATATTCATGGATTAGAGAACTTCATATCATTATAATAGTCCCCAAATTGATTTACAAATTCAATGCAATCTCTATCAAAATCTCAATGGCTTTTTCTTTTTTTTTTTGTAGAAATAAAAAAAAAGCTAATAATAAAATTCACATGGAATTGTAAGAGACTCCAAATAGCTAAAACAATGTTACAGAAGAATAAAGTTGGAGTACTCATACTTCCTGATTTAAAAATACACAACAAAACTACAGTGATCAAAACAGTGTGGTACTAGCATAGAAAAGACATATGGAGCAATGAAATAGAATTGAGAGTTCAGAAATAAACCTCTATATCTGTGGTCAAATGATTTTAATCATGATATCATCATGCAAAAGAATATAGTTGGACTCCTTATAATATAGTTTTTTTTAATGCCATCTTAACCCAGTTTTGAGGCATCGACAAGAGTCTGGTCAGTTCCCCTTCTTGGGCAACTGATTAAGTTCAGATTTCAACTACTTCCCTTACTGGGCTCTCTCACTCCAGGCTCCTATGTACCAGCTAGGTCCAGGTACCAGACTACTAGGGACAGTCCTATATTTCAAAGCCTGACAAATTATTCAAATGAGCTAGTTTATCAGACTCCTGCAAAATCTAACTAACCTCATTCTGTTTACCACACACAAGCTGTAGGGATAGCTCCAGATTGCTATAACCTTGTCCTTAGGCATAATCTTCTGTGAGCCTTTCTGGAAACCTCTTATTTGGAACTGTGAGTAACGAAGAGCTCTGCCTTTCATCTATCCAGGTGTCATTGTGTTGTGTCCTACCATCAAAAGAAAGAACAGAATGGTAAAGCCATGACTCTTGAGTTTCTTGGAGTGGGGTGGACTCTCTTGGCTTACTCACTGGTTCCAAACCACTGTGAAAGTGGCTCCAGATCAAACTGCCACCTGTTGGCAGGCTTGTATTTTAGTCTTATTGCTTGCTCCTATGTCTGTGGGGGGTTGCCACACCTCTCCTTACCTAAACATCCTCAGTGTGAGAATTTCCAAAACAAAACATGCTAATTGGCTAAATTCAGGGACTAGATATTACCCCTGGTGGAGGCCAACCCTAGGACAATAGGAATGATAGGCCACCTGAGACACACTTTCTGAGATTAGGTGTTCCATTGCTTCCAATCATATCTCATGTTTGGCAGAGGCCTACTTTAGGGTCCTATTACTTACTTGGTATTGGTGTTTATTATTATTGGAGACTGAAACCTGGTTTGCCTGTGTGTTTTGGGCAACCCCTGTGGAAGAAGGTATAAGTCGGGCTCCTCCACAGTAGAGAAATGGCAGCCTGGTCTCAATGTCAATGTTACTAAGGAGGGATTAGCAGCCTACATGTCTCCTTTGCTGCTACAAAAATTGTTTCTATTGCCAGTAAACTTAATGCTCTTTTGGCCCTTAGAGGTATCATGGACTATACACTCCTGGAGACCAGTAGCCCAATGTTTAATCCAAAGTGGGGGACTCTGAGACAAGGAAATCAATAAGTCATACCTATAGACACATTGAGGACACTTACATAAGTTACACAATTGCTTAAATAATGCCAGACTGCTAGCCAGTGTGCTTGGGCCTTAATAAGTACTGGGGCATATCAACATGCAAATAAATTGATAGGAAAAGGAGGCTAACTGCCCTGTCTCAGGGAGAGGTTGATATAGCTCTCTAGGTTTAAATCCTAATCCCTGGGAGGTGGATTAGAAAACATTGGAAAGAAAAAACATCTGTCTAGTAGGCAGGCCAATAGGCTTTCCTCCTCTTTTTTTGTAATACCTAGTAGGTCTGCACCATGAGTTATCAGACAGATACAGAAACTAAAAATTATGACTTTGGACAGCTAGAAGCCCAAAACCAAAGGAAGAAAGGAAAGAAGGAAGTAAGAAAGAAAATAAAAGAGAAAAGAAGGAATTAAAACCCCTTAATTATAAAAAAAAAGAAAAAAATATAAAGAGAGAGAGAGAGAGAGAGAGAGAGAGAGAGAGAGAGAGAGAGAGAGAGAGAGAGAGAGAAATAATAAAACAGCATATCCACTTGGAAAAGATAACCCAATTTTATACCCCAGATTACATCACCTTAACCCAGAAGCTCACCAGTGGAGATGATATTGCTTCAGATGAGTCCAAGACCTCATCACTGGAGATGACTTTGCTTTCTACACAGGGGAAGACTTTGCCCCAGACACTGAGACCAATATCTCAGAAATACTCATGTGCTGCCTTTCTTAAGACACTGACAAATTAGACATAATACATTTATTGTATTTCTTCCTTTGATATTAAGAATTCTATTATGTGTCCTGAGTTTGTTTACTTAGCCCATGACCCTGATATATGCTTTGCTCTCTGCCAAAACGTATACACCTTTACACACCTTTGCCTAAAAAAAAAAAATCTTATAGAAGTTATTACTATCGATGCCATTCTAAAATTAATGGAGATTATTGCTTCCCTTAGGAGGCAAATACCTCTTCAACCACCTGAGGAAAAGACTTCCCACTCCCCAGCACCTTCTCATACTCCCAACCTCCAACTTGCTACCACTACCTCCTGTACTCCATCTCATACCACCAACACCACAACTACTCCTTCTTGGCTACAAATACCATTAACCTTTTCCATATACTTTATTAAACTATCAGTTCATACCCTCTGACAACATAACTACTGGACATGTCACTAAAATAGTTTCATCATAAAAATATATAACTCATACTTGTAACACACTTTACTACAATTCTACCAAAGATATTGTCAGACACCTTGAAAATTTCAGGTCTTTTTTTTTCTTGACTAATTTCATATATATGAAGAACTTGGTTATGGCTGACTTACAAAAAATCCTTATTCTTCTTTTTGTTTTCCTCATTTGTACTCTCTTACTAAAATGTTTTCTATGCTGTTTGGGGTAACATATCCTTCTCTCTGATAGTCTCCTCTACTATTCAGGCCACTAAAATACCTCAAATAATCAAGATCAAAATAGATGTCGATATATCGAGAGGTCAACTGTAATATATTTTTTCATAGAAATGTTGTCTTGACTCAATTTTGAGGCCCTGGCTAGAGACAAGTTTCCCTTTTTGAGAAGTTGTTGAAGTCCAGAATCCAACCACTTCCCTGATCAGATGTTCACACTCTGGGATGCTATGCACCAACCTTAATCACCCAGGGGCCAGGTACCAGATAACTAGGGACAACTTCTATACCCTGAAGCCTGAGAAATTATTCAAATTAGCCAATTCACAAGGATCTTGCAAAATCTAGCTAACCCATCTCACTTATAATACATAAATTGCTCCTTACAGATCCAACTTGCTGTTATCCAAGTGCCCCTGAGTGGCTCTATCTGGTAGCCTTCTCTCTTCTGGAGCTACAAGTAACAAAGAGTTCTGTTTTTTATCTATTTGAGTGAGAGTGTATAGTGTCCTGCCATCAAAAGAATCTTTAAATCTTGTAAAGCCATATGCAAAATTAACTCACACTGCATACAAATTAACTCAAAATGGATCAAAGAACTAAATATATGAGCAAAAACCTTTAAAACTCTTAGAAGTAAACAAAGAAGGTCAATCATGTCCTTGGATTTGGCAATGTATTCTTAGATATGACATCAAAAGCATGAACAGCAAAAGAAAAATAGATAAATTGAACTTCATAAAAAACAAAAACTTCTGTGAATCAAAGGATATGATCAAGAAAGTGAAAAGACAATCCACAGGAGAAGAGAAAATATTTGCAAATCATGGAACTGATAAAGGTCTTGTATCTAGAATATATGAAGAACTCATAATTCAACAACAAAAAGACAAATAAACCAATTACTTCTCCAAAGAAGATAGATAAATATCTAATAAGCAGACACAAATATGCTCAATGTAATTAGTCATTAAGAAAATGCAAATCAAAATCACTTTTTACTCACTAGGATTACAAGAATTATAAATAAGAATTAAGAATTGTTTTTCGAACAACCAATTCAACACTTTTAGTCCAATAAAAAGAAGAAGAACAACCAAGTGAAAACTTTTAGTCCAATAAAAAAAAGAATTGGTTTTTAAGAATGTGGAGAAATTAGAACCCTTATACATTGCTTGTAGGAAAGCAAAATGTTGCATCACTATGGAACAGTTTGACAGTTCATCAGAAAGTTAAACATAAAATTAGCATATGACTCAGCAATTCCATTCTTAGGTATATATTCAAGAGAAACAAAAACATATATCCACACAAAATAGCCACTATGGAAAACAGTATGGAGGCTCCTCAAAAAGTTAAAAATTATGACCCAGCAATTCCACTTCTGAGTATTTATCTGAAGAAATTGAAAACACCAATTTGAAAAGATATATGCACCCTTATGTTCACTGCAGTGCTATTTACAATAGCCAAGATATGGAGCAGCCTAGATGTCCATCAATAGATGATTGGATAAAGAAGAAGCTATATACTATGGAATATTACTCAGTTGTACGAAATAATGAAATCTTGCCATTTGTGACAACATGGATTGACCTAGAGAATATTATGCTAAGTGAAAGAAATCAGACAGAGAAAGACAAATACCACAGAATTTCACTTGTATGTGGAATCTAAAGAACAAAATAAAACAAACAAAATAGAAACAGACTCACAAATACAGAGAAAAACTGATGGTTGCCAGATGGGAGGAGGATTGGAGGGCTAGATAAAAAAAGGTGAAGAGATTATTAAGAAGAATGAACTGGCAGTCATGTAATAGTCATGAGGATGTCAAGTATGGGGAATATAGTCAATAATATTGTAATAACTATGTATAGTACCAGGAGTGTACTAGACTAATTGGTGGGATCACTTCATGAATTATATAGATGTCTAACCACTATGCTCTAAAGCTGAAACTAATAATATTGAATGCCAACTGTCACTGAATAAGAAAAATATCAAAATATATTAAAATAAAAAATAAATAAAAATAAAAATCACATGTGAAAAAATACATAATTCTATAGAGACAGAGAGCAGATTAGTCATTGCTTTAGATTAGGGGAAGGAGAGAATTAGGAGCGACTGCTTAATGGGCATGGGGTCTCATCTGGAGTTGATGAAAATGTTTTGGAACTATACAATACAGAGGTGATAATTTTACAACATTGTGAATGTACTATATGACACTGAGCTGTACGCTTTTACATGGATAATTTTTATGTTAATTTCTCCTAAAAAAAGTCCTATTTGAAAAAAGTTGTATATAAAAGTATATTCTCTAGGCCAGTTGCCCTTCATGTTGTTTTCTCATATTACATACCACTTTGAGCATCTAATGAAGGCAATGCATCCTATCCTAAGAAAATGTACACACCCAGTAAAAATGTACATATTTTATCTGTCCTTTACCACATGCACACTGCACATTGTTTTGAACATAATTCCAGGGGATTCACATGTTTCTTTAGTTAAGAATGTCTGAACCCAAAAAAATAAGTACTCTCTCTTTAACACGCTTAGCTGTCGTTTGTATCTTCTCCTTGTTTCTTTCCCGAGTAACATCTTTTTCTCCTCTCTGTCCTTTCTCTATGTTGTAGCTTCTGCTTCTTCATGCTGTCAATTTGTTCACGTATCAGTGTTTCTCAAGTTCCTAGATTACAAATCTTTTCATAAGTGTACATACTCTACTACCTCCTAAGTATACGCAACTTTGCACACCATCTGAGGTGGACCACACACTTCTTCAGTTAAGAACACCTGGTTTAGGTAAATCAGTATGGTCAGTATGTCAGAGTTCCTTAGACACTCGCCTGACCTGGCTGAGTGGGTGTCAGGATGGATGTAGACTGGCAGGAAGTAACTCTAAAGCATGGCTAGGCTCCTTCTAGGTGCCCTGGAGGTAAAGATACTGCAGTTGAGAGACACGTAAATCTGCACCTCTTAAGTCCAGTGCTAGGCAAGGTCAAGAAAGCTTCCACCTGGCACTGTGAATAGGGCAGAGAGCAGGCAAGTCTGGAGACTATCCTTCCAGCAATCAGTTCTCTAGGCTTTACAGAAATGCTCTGTTACAGGGATCTAAAAGGGATTTGTTGTGGTTTGTGATGGAATGGAGCAGCATTCCATCTCTGCTGGGGTTGAGTTACCTCTGTGGGCATTTGGTAGAGAAAGAGAGAGACCCTAAGGCACTTTCTCAGGTCACCACCTTGGTCACCTCTCTCTGTATTTTTGGCATAACCAATAGTCAGATGCCAAAATGCAAAGGATGAGAGGCTCTGGAATGTGAGAAAGGGTCAGGAAACAGTATATTCCTTCTCTCTTGACAAGGCAGGAAAGATCAGAGCATGTCTGCATCCCTCAGATCTTTAGCTGCTTTTGCTCACAGCTAAACCTCTGAATGGAAAGAGCCGTAGGCCAAATTTTCAAGACTGATATTGTGTTAGCCACCAGATTCCAGCAAGTCTACCTAGCACTTGGCAGTTGTTTGGGAAGAGTCAACACATGTATTTTTAGCAGAGCGTGAGAGAACCAGCTATTTATGAAAATTAAAATATATATTTAGTAAGTAGCCAATCTAATTTTCTTTTTCCCCTTGATTTTTAAAATAAGTTTATTAAAGAATGTTATTAGGTAGACATCGATGTTTGATTAGTTATTTTTAAAAAGTTCTGTTTCTCCAAGCTGTTTAATAAAGGTAATACAAGAGGCTAGAGAGATAAGCTTCTTTCTATTGAATTCCTTGATAGTATAGCACAGTGCAGTCATTTCAGAAAAAAGTCTCTTTTATGCTTATTTTTTAAAAATAATTAATAATAACAGAAGATGGCATAACAAAGACATTTTTCTATTCATTCTGTAGTATTGGAGCCAGTATTTTTACCATCACAGGCTAAAATTTTCACTTTATCCACTTTAATAAGTTCTGTCACCTCTCAGCATTCAACATCATTCAGTACAAAAATTCACACATCATCGCAGAATCTGTATGTGTTTAGAGAGCCCCTGAAGCTGACTGACCCTCTGAGCTGATGCTGAATGAATAGCCTTATCAAAAACTGAAGCAGAACTTGAAGGGCAAATTGGTGATGATATGTTGAGTCTAAACAAGCTCATCAAGGCATTCCTGAAGATTGTTTCCCAAAGTGGTATTTCTATATGACTGATATGCCATGGCTTAGGAGGAAAAAAATGTTTTTCTTATTCAGTTTTGCACTGATATCCTGTTGAGTAAGGTGCTTCCCTCTGTAGAACAGACATGAACAGCACAGCCAGGATTCCAGCCAGGAGGTACCTACTCCCCTTCCCCCACCTCTTCTGCCATCCTTGGAAACCACAGAGCTTGGCCATCGACCCCTCAAATTTTCTATGTGGCAAAAATCAATATTATGAACTTAACCTGGTCTCAGAATTTTGGAAACTTGTTGATTTTTTTCCCTCTATCTTAAACACGTTTTTCCTCCAAAAGAAAATAGCTTTATTTATTTTTTTGGTTATAAGACCAAATCATGCTGAAGGAAGTAAATGAAATAAAACTGAAAAAAATATTTAGAAGAAAATAAAATCTCTATTTCAACTACCTGCTTCCTTATCTGACAATCCACCCTGTATCTATTATGCAAAGGTCCAGAGGACAGGAGAAATGAGCATCAGTGGCTGAGTGGAAGTAGATTCAAGGACTGGGTGCTCTGAGATAAAAAGAAAAGAAAAAATTCCTGAGAGATATACCAATGGCCAGTAGTCCTAGGAGACGATGCAACCCCTCCCTGATAGAACAGAACGTTTACCACAAGGAGAACGGGCCACGGTTGACCTCTGGGATTAGCAAAGACCAAAATGAGTGACAGAGCCTTAAGCGGTGAGGGGAGGAGACCAAAGCGGACCTAGGCAGAAGGGGGCTAGTTAAGGGAAAGCAGTAGGCTGGCTCCTGACGCACTTTCTCCTGCTGGGAGGAGAACTAGGGACCTGAGCCCACTGGTGACGTTTTCCTCACGTGATCAGGAGCCGACGGGTGCAGCAGTCCCTCTCCTCCAGGTACCAGCTCCCTATTTCCGTGGAGGAAGATAGATTTCAGACAGGGACAGAGGGGCAACTTCCTTCTAGCCCTGCAGGTCTGTACACGGCGGGGGCGGGGAACCCTGGGGTTGGGGTGGTAAGGGACAGAGGCTACAGAGGATCTGGTGTTCTTTCCAGATGCCACCTCCTTCTCACCCCCATTCATTCTGGCACAGAAAACTGAGTGAATGCTGGGGGAGAAGTCAGGGTACTATTTCTTATTTCTCTGGATAAGTTCAGGCTTATGGCAGAAAGAAATGTGAGGAGAAGGAAGCATCTCCCTGGGAATGCTAGAAATCCACAGCAGCCTGTGAGCCCCTGAGGTGGGGGTGGCAGAGGACAAAGACCAGAATGGGTCCAGGACTGAATTCTTTCTGTCCCTTCCCTGATGGCCATCATTTGGTGCAAGAAATAGAGAGCTTGGTGGAAGGAGGTGGAGAGGGGCCAAGGATTGAAAATGGGTACCAGTTCCGATCTCCTAGGAGGCAGGATAACAGGGCTATTGTCTGTTGGAGGGCTGAAGTGGAAGGAGAAGGATGGTGAGAAAATGGCCTTATCCCTGCAAAGCGGCTGAAGGAGGGCACACAGCCTGAGATCCCAGGATGAGGGCGGGCAGACCCTGCAAATGGGCCAGGACTAGGCCCTCTGTATCTCTTCTCCTCGTTCTATACATTTTGGAACCAGGAATGGTGGGCTGCACGGGTGAAGGACAGAGGTTGTCTGGAGACCAGCTCCCTATTGCGGAAGAACGGTTTCTGAACTAGGAAGGATTGAGAGGAGGAAACATGGACCAAAATTTTTACTGAGTTTGGAAATAATTTGTCTCTTGCATTGCAGAAAAACATGTATGTGAAGAGGGGAGGGGTGACAAGAATGTTCTGGACATTTTTGCCCTTCCCCCTGATTCAATCATTACCTTTTTCAGAGAAATGACGGGCTTTGTGTTATCTGGGCACCCTGGGGTAGGGAATTTGGAAGGCAGAGACCGGAGCCCAGCAGGATCTGCCTTCTGAACATTACTTTTCTGAACCTCACTCATTTTAGTGCAATAAAAAGTGAGAGAAACATTTAGGAGGAGGATTCAGAAACATAGAAAAATTTTGAAAATAATCTTTCTCTGCCATTGCCCATTAGTAGAAAAATAGAAGCTGTTAGGGAGGTGCTGTAGAGGGAGATCAGAGATGCAAGGAAAACGTCAAGGAGTGGTAGGAGTTGGGAAAGTTTTGACAACTAGAGTACAAAAAGAGTGTCCTTGGCCCTCATTCACCATCTGTGTTCTTTGTCTCTCTACAGATCTTTGGGTCTGTGGTTATAAGCCCTAACTCAGACAGGAAAAAGAAAGATCTGCAGGATCAGTGAAGTCAGTGGGAGAGGGTAACTGCCCTAAATCCCCTGCGAATAGGAGTGACAAAAGCCTGAGCAGAAGTTGGGGAGGCCACTACCTACCATCCCTCCTACTAGCTTTCTTATTGCAGTCTCAGAATACTGTCAGGACCCTATGGAACATGGTGCTTTATGGCTGATGAGGATAAGGCAGGGGAAACAAGGATGTGAGAGTTGGAAGTGTGGCATCTGTGAAGCCCTTTGAAATCTGATAACTAATCATTGTTTTGCTGTGTCTGTAGTTTTATAAGTCTTATAATTGTAGGCAAGGGAAAAAAGAAACCAGCCAGGATTCTTATATGTCAGTGTAAGTTCAGAGTATCCAGCTAAAATTGTTATGGACATAGCCAAGGCCAGAGTAAAGTTCAGGGACAAATCTTCTCTTACACACTTCTCAGCACACCTCACTTAAATGTAGGGAGACACACCTGTAAAAGTTTCTGCAAGGTTGGCTCATGCAAACATTTATGATGAAGTGGGAAGGAAATGGAAAAAATGTATGGGTGGGAATGCACCTGTAAGTTAGGATAGAGTGATAAAAGATCATAAAAGCAAGTATTATCAGGACCTGTATTCCAACACTTAAGTTCTCAGTCTCCTTTGTCTCCTCTTTGTCTCCTAAGACAGGCAAAGGAGGGGACATCTCAACATGGAAAAAATCTACAATGAAAATGAAGGAAAGCTGGAAAATGAGGAAAAGTCAGAAGATGAGGTGGATACAGAAAATGAAGGAAAGTCAGATGAGGAAGAAAAGCCAGAAGTGGAGAGGAAACCAAAACACAAAGGAAAGCTCCAGGACGAGGGACAGCCAAATGACGAGAGAACACAAGAAAAACAGGGCAAGTCTGAAGATGAGGGAAAAGCACACAGTGGGGGAAAGCCAGAACCCCAGGCAAAGACAAAGAGTGAGCCATGGGCTGCTGAAAAGCATCAGGCTGAAGATTATGTGCCTCAGAAAGCAAAGCGAAAAACAGGGGGACAGATAATTCCTCTAAGGACTATCAGGAGGACTTACAGGAAAGGCATTTGGGCAGTGAGGAGATGATGACAGAGTGTGTAAATGTGTCAAGGGCTCAGGAAGAGCTAAGGAAAAACAGAAAATGGGTGGTGTTCATTGGATGCAAAGAGAGGTACAGGATCCATTTGCCCCAAAGGGCCAACGAAGTGTCAGGGGAGTGAAGGGAGGAGGTAGGGGTCAGTTGGACTTAGATGTTTCATATCTTTAATGTCTTTGACCTTTAAATCTGATTTCTCTGCTGAGAATATTGCTGACCCTGCTTTCCCTGGTAGGCATTTGCCAGGCTATATGCTTTGACCTTATGCTGATACTTTGCTTTAGGTGTTACTCTTGTCACCAGCAGCCTTTTGATTCAACTATAGCACTCTGTCTTTCAGCAGGGTGTTTTCACCCATGTGCATGGAAGAAATGTTCATTATACATTGTAAAATAATAATAAAACAAGCTGTTTTCAGAACCGCATATACAGCATCAGCCCATTTTTGGAAAAAAAAAAGTTATGTAATGTATCCAAGCACAGGGAAAACTATGAAACTGAGTAGACCAAAAGAGAAATAATGGTTTTCTCTGTGTGGTTACAGTGGATGAAATGATTCTTCCTCTCATTTGTACATTTTTCCCTAAAAAATGCATTGTTTTTTTCATAAAATAAGTAATAGATTTTTAAAAATAGAAAAATAAATATGAAGCAATCCAAATAAGTGTTCAGTGAGTTTATGAAGGCAATGGAGACACTTCAAATTTCTGTTGTAAGGATGTGAAATTATGCATAAAATTCATATTACCTTTGGGACTAGAAGATGGAGGAATCAACTAGGTAGTTATTATGAATCTATTGCTGTAAGGAACAGTCTTCTCATTTGTGAAATGAGGATAAAACTTACCTCCCAGTGCTGTGGAGATCAAATGAGACACTGAGTGTATGAGCTGTGTTGGTCTGGCTCCTACCTCTTCCTTGCACTAGTAGAACCCAAGACCCCTGACTTTTCCTTGTTTTTGATGTTTGAGAGAGGGCTGAGGGAGCTCCCACTTGTGTCCAGGAAAAAGTCCAGACAGCTGAGAGGTAGGACTCTCTCCTGAGTAATGCCATGTCTTTTGGATACTGTGCCCCTTTTCATGGGCCCTGCACCTTCCTAACAGCCTCACTGCTCCTGGTGGGCTGGAATTCTCAAGGTAACAAAGCCCCTTTGATTTTCTTGGAGTCCCTGGTGAGTTGCAGCCTCACTATGTTCTCTACAAAACTGTGGAGAAGGTCCTTCTTATAGTTTTATTAATCCTGAAATATGAAAAAATGCTTTGTAAAATCTTTATGTCAATATATTTTTCAGGCATTATAATTACCCTGCTAGACTTGCCCTTTTCGAAGCAAAGGATTTATCATACTCATTTTGGTTTCTGCAACATATAATAGAAGCTTTTAAAAAATCAATACATTAATTATTGAGTCAGAAGACTTTCATTCTTGGTCCAGTTCTTGGCCTGATTGAGTACATAGTCTTGAGCATATAATTTCATTCTTTAGCAACTGAAACTTATCACTCCGAAAGAAACACAGCAGAATATTTTACCAAAATTCATTGCTAAATGATATTATCATTGGATATTGCAGTGTTTCTTGAAGTTTTCTAGCAGATTAGAAAACTAGATTACCTGGACCCAAATCACCTACTGATCTTGAAAATGCAGAATTTGCTTATTCTACACATTTCATTTAAAAGGAACCACACAGTATATTGCCTCTTCTGTCTGGATTCTTTCACATAGCATAACATTTTCAAGTTTTACCCGTATTGCAGCATGTGTCATTATTGAACAGTCATATACATGTTTTTTGCCTTTTAAAATAAATATTGATAGTCAAAATACAAAATTTACAAATACAGAAAAGATGGTTTTACCTTAGTTTATTATGTAGATAACCTCAGAGCATGGTAATGATTATGTCCATAGGTGCTTTAACTTTGAATGCTTTGATTTCTTTTATGAGGAGGTACTCTAAATTTGTTATTTTTGTGTCTGGTTTAAAGAAAACACAAGTGTGTAGTATTTGACACTCTAGTTAATCATTTCTGTTGGGAGAAGCAAAGATAAATGTTTTCAATTTTTCTTTTTTTAATAAAATTTTGTTTCTAATTTTATTGAGATATAACTGAAATACATCACTGTATAAGTTTAAGGTGTATAGCACAATGGTTAGATTTACATATATTGTGAAATGATTACTGCAATGTTTTATTTATTTATTTATTTTTTGCAATAAGTTTGATTCACGCCCATCATCTCATAGATACAGTAAGAAGAAAAAAAATAGAAAAAAAAATTTTCTCCTTGTGGTGAGAACTCTTAAGATTTATTCTCTTAACAACATATATGTGTGTGTGTATATGCACATATTTACACACACATGTAAACACACACATATATACACACGCACATATATATGTACATATATACATGTATGTAATACAACAGTGTAAACTTTTTACATGTAAATATGTTCTCAATTTTCTTGGGTATGTATTTGGGTATATATCTACAAATAGAATTTTTGGTCATGTGGTAACACTATGTTTAGCTTTTTGAGGAACTGCTAAATTATTTTCCAAAGCAACTGAGGCATTTGACAATTCTACCAGCAGTGCACAAAGGTTCTAGTTTCTCCGTATTCTCATCAACACTTGTCATTGTTTGTAGTTTTTATTATAGCCATCTTAATGAGTATGAAGTAGAATCCCAATACGGTTTTGATTTGCATTTCTTTAATGGCTAATGATACTGAGCATCTCTTTATGTATGTATTGATCATTTATATATCTTCATTGAAGAAAAGTCTGTTTAAATCCTTTACCCATTTTTAAACTGGGCTGGTTATCTTGTTATTATTGAGTTGTAAGAGTTCTTCATTTATTCTGGACACAAGTCCTTTATCAGATGTATGGCTTGCAACTGCTATTTCTTGACTTGTTAACTTCAGTTATTATCTATTGACTTTCAGATATGATAATAGAGTAGTTCTCTCTTACCATTATAATTCCCACAATCTATTGCCTGCTATATAGTTTTGCTATAATATAATGTGTGTTTCAATAAGTATTCCAGTGATTCAGTTGCTTAATTCTGAGGACCTTTGGGTGTGTTTGTCAGGTTAGCCTAAATTTATACAAGGATAGCTATCAACTCCAAACATCAGTGCCTTAACACAACAAAGCTTTATTTCTCAAACTTCATGAGGATTGAGGATGAAGAGGATTTACTCCCCTTAGTTTCCCATAGATCCAGACTAATAATGATAACACTGCTATAGAGGAAAAGAATACATGGATATTTCACACTTATTGTTCTACACTGTGGTCTAGAAATGATACAAATCACCAATATTCACAGTACATTTTTTCATATTTCTATCTCTTTTAATTCTGACAAGCAATTCTAAAAAAGTGTTGTTATGCTCTCTATATAGGTGACTGAATTGAGGTTCAAAGAGTGTAAGTGATTTATGCAAGGTCACATATTATTAAGGGGAAGAGCCTAAACTGGAACCTAGGGCTCTAAGCTGAAAATCCTTAAACAGTTTGTTTTCCTAAACCCAATGATTTGAATTTTATTTTCACCTTTTGTCCAACCGATATCAGAATAGTGGTAATGGTTCCTCAGGTGACAGACCTAAAGGTTAAGTCTCACAATGGAATTACTTCTTCCAACGTTAATATCTTAAAAAGGCATTTTTTTGCCAATTCACATCTTAACTGCCTTGGCCCCCAAATCATGGGTTGTGCCTACAGTGCATATGGATATTCAGATGGGTGATAACACTCTTTCTCCTGAGCTGGAGGACTACATACCTTTGTAAACTCTCTTTGCCTGGGGTCTCCTGTACTTTTGGGTCTGGGTTGACTCAAACATCAGAAACACTGTATCAGGCAGATACAGAACTGAAGTCATCATAAAACCACTAACGCAGGTTTAGGCACAATCAGAGTCCTTCTGAGAATATAAACAAGGTTGGTTGGGGTCATTGTCCTAGCTGCATCCTTACTCTTATTGTTCTGGAGGCTATTTACCTGGAATCTGAGAGAAAGGTTCAACACTTCTACTTTAAACCCAAATTATCTGGTCAAACTCAGGTTGTAGCTGGCTCTAAAAGAGAACAATTCTTTAACTTTTTGTGCGATGGAACTTTATTTCTATCCGATAAGATTTTCCTGTATACCCTAAAGGGCAAAAAGAGAGTGAAAAATTGCAATGCTTTATGACTGACAATGAAGAGAATTGCGGTCATTGGAAACTATTGAATTTATCACCTATTCATATTGAATCAACGGACAATGGCCAATGTTGCTAAGGATGGCTATATGATATCTACTTTACTTCTCCCTCACTATCCTCCCAAGCATAAGAAATATTTTTGGGATAAGGAGAGAAATGTTTCTGAGCATAGAACCCAACTCTGTTCACTGTAAGTCACTCGAGCAAAAAAAGTTTGTACTGCTTATGGGAACCAAAGGGAACTTTAAATCAGATGTTATATTTAAGTTGTAAAATGAACAAGATAATTTGTGGTTTCAGCTCCAAATGTAGAGTTGAAATTGTTAAGGGTGGAAAATTTTCAAGTGAGCCAACTAGCTAAGTCAGTCAGCTACAGGGAAGAAATATCTTTAGATACCAGAAGTTATCCTACTTGCTTGAGTGTGGTTTAGGGGGGTGTATTGTATAAGATATGAAGATGGCCAATGTCTGCTTCTGTAATCCACTTACTTGTAAACCAGGGTGTGGTACTAGGTGATGTATTGTGTTAATGGCCAATTTCTGCTTCTGTAATCTGCTTGCTTGTTCTAGGCTTTATAACTGCCTCACTCTAAAACCCTGGGGCTGATCTCCTCTAACCCTGCCTGGTAGAGATTCAGTCGCTGGTTGGCTAATAAAGACTCATAATTCATCTTAATTGGTTCTGTGGGTCTTAGGATTGATCACGTCACAACATATGTAGCATAAAAAGCCTACTGGCAATTCCCACACTTTGATCCATAGGTTCTCCATGGTTTTAGTCATAGGGAATGAGTGATTTTATCTTATGTAGGGTGCAACTTAAGACTTTGTTTTCCCTTTAAGGTATGGGGAAATAGTTTGTTAAAAATCTCAGCAGAAATCTTCCTTTGTTCTACAGGTTTCCTGTGATCTGGCTATAGGGTTGATCAGCATATTGCAGTCTCTGAATAGCTTGATTTAACATTTTAGTTCTCTTGCCTCCCCCCTACATTATTCCCATGGAAGATCAAAGAAAAACTGAGAAAGCTTGCCTCATAGTGCTAGCTAAGAGAAGAGAGCAGTCACTGTTGAAATTCCAACTAGACCTACTTCTAGTAAACAAAAGACTTAATCTGCAAGAGGGACTACAAAGCTCATATCCTGAAGGTACTTGTAGAAACTTACTCAACTAGGGAAAGGAAACAGAAAAAAATGAAAAGATCCATGAGTGTGTGTGTGTATGCGCGCATGTGCGCGAGCAGGTTGGGGAAGGGAGGGTGTGAAGGCTGGCATGCATGTTAAGTTCAGCATTATATCTGGGGGAGAGGCATGGACACATGCAAAAGTTACACCACCAAAACTTAGGTTCACAGTGCTTGCCTAAGATGAAGACCTGATTAAAACATCAGAGAATGCCTGTCCCTCTCCTTAACAAATCTTCTGTGATTGCCCTGTTTATTCACCTCCATCCCCTCAAAAGCTATCTTTGGAAAGGAACTACACTTAATTCCATGATCCTGTGGAGCAGCATTTGTCCCAGTGCATTGTCAAAAACAATAAAACAATTAACCAGCTATTAATGGAGCTTAATAGCCAAGAGTGCTCAGACATAGGGACAGTAAAATGATGATTGCCAAAACCACTGTCATTCCCAGAGAGACTGTGGGCATACTCAGTGCTATGCCTGCTGAAGAGCAACATAAAAGACTTCAATAGCAGGGAGGAAAGACATTACTAAAATTATTCAGCCAGTCACTAAAAAAAAAAAAAAAAAAAGAAAACAAGAAAATGGCAACAATAGCAAGCCCCAGAGGGAGAAAAGCAATACTCAGAGTTACTAAAATATATCATCTGAAAAATTGAAGACATGCAGAGAAACAAAAGAGTATAAACCATACTTCTGGAGAAAATGCCTGTGAGAGTGACTGGATGTTGAATTTAACAAAAACTTCAAGGTAGTCAATATAAATATGTTCAAATTTAAAAAAACCCTGTGATTCAAGAAGTAAAGGCAGGTGTGATGACAATTTCACATGAAATAGAAAAAAATCAATAAAGAGATCGATATTATAAAAAGAAACATGGTATTTGTCTTTCTCTGTCTGACTGATTTCACTTAGCATAATGCCCTCTAAGTCTATCCATGTCATTGCAAATGGTAAGATTTTATTTTTTATGGCTCAGTAATATACCATTGTATATATGTACCACAAATTTTTTATCCAGTAGTCGATTGATTAGCATGTGAAGAACAAAACAAACAAACAAAACAGAAACAGACTCATAAAAACAGAGAACAAATTGGTGATTGCCAGATAGTAGGAGGGTTGGGAGACTGGGTTAAAAAGGTAAAGAGATTAAGAAGTACCAATTGGTAGTTATAAAATAGTCATGGGTATATAAAGTACAATATAGGGAATATAGTCAATAATATTGTAATAACTATGTATAATGCCATATGGGTACTAGACTAATTGGGGGATCACTTTGTAAATTATATAAATGTCTAACTACTATGCTATACACCTGAAACTAATATACAACAATATTTAATGTCAAATCATTGAAAAATAAAAATTAAAAGTAAAGTAAAAACAGATAAAAAGAAAAAAATGGAAATTCTGAAAAGAACAAAGATTGAAATGAAAAATTCACTAGAGGTGCCCAATGGTAGATTTGCGGTATCAGGAGAAAAAGTTAGCGAACTTAAGATTGATAGATTTTATGTTATCAGATGAAGAGGGTGAAAAAAGAATGAAGAAGAATAAACAGAGTCTCAAAGAAATATTGGGTACCATGAATTGTACCAACATATACATAATGGGAATATTAAAAGAGAGGAAAGAGACAGAGACAGAAAAGAGAAGAAAAAATGTCTGAAAAATTTCTAAATTTGATGAAAAATATTCATCTACTTATCAATTTTAAGTATGATAAATGCAAGAGACAAACAGATACAACATAGCAAAAATGCTGAAAGAAAAAGACAAGAAGAAAATGTTGCAACTTGCAAGAGAGCTCCAATAAGATTAGCAGCCAATGTAACATCAAAATAATAAATGCTGGAAGGAAGTAGAACAACATATTCAAGCTGCTCAAAGATACAAACTGTCAACCAAGAATCCTGTATTTACCAAAGTTATCTTTAAAAAATAAAGGAAAATAATGACAATCCAAGATAAACAAAAATGAGAAAATCTGTTGCAAGCATAGCCAACTTACCAGAAATACAGGAAGCTCTCTAGTTCTGAAAGTTCTGTCTGAAAGACAGTACAGATGCATATTTATTTTCCTTCTCTTAACTGATTTTAAAAATCAGCTGTTTAAAACAATACACTTAAAACATATTTTTGGTCTATAATGTAGAGAAAAGAAATATATTTGTGAATAAAAGCATAAAGGAGATGGGTGGGAACAAAACTGCACTAGACTAAGGAAATAAATACAGAAGGTAACTAAAATCTCTCAGAAGGAAGTAAGAGACTCAGAAGTGATAAATAAGGAGGTTAACATAAATTTTATACTTGTTTTCCTTCTTTCATTTTCCATAAGACATAAAGTTATATAAACCAATAATGATAACAATGAATGGGCTTACAACATTTTTGATGTAATATGTTTAACAATAATAGCACAATAAATGAAAAAAAGGGAATAGAACTATATAGAGGTGATGTTTCTATATCTCACTGTAATTAAGTTAGTATAAATCTGAAATAAATCTTGATAAGTTAAGATGTATATGTCAAGTCTTAGAATCACAAAAGAAATAACTCTAAAAATTAAATGAAAAAGTCATTAAAGGAATTAAAGTCCTTCATTAGAATATAAATTCATGTAAGTAAAAAGAAGGAAAGAGGACTAGAGGAACAAAAAATACATGAGGCATATGGTAGACAAAAAGGAAGTTGGCAGAAATAAATCCAATTATATCGACAATAACTAAATGTAAATAGATTCAACAATTCAAACAAAAAGTGGAGATTGTCAGACTGAATTTTAAAAAATTCCAACTATATGCTGTTTATAAAAGGCATACTTTAGATTCGAAAATACAAATAGATCAAAAGTGAAAGGATGAAAACATGTATCATGGAAACAATAACCATAAGAATGTTGAAGTAGATATATTGTTATCAAACAAAATAGAATTTAAAATAAAAAGTTACTAAAAATACTGATATTTTATGATACAATGGTCAATCCATTAGGAAGCTAAAACAATATTATAAATATATGCAACTATCAACAGGGTTGAAAACACATGTAGCAAATACTCTCAAAATTCATGGGGAAAATAGACAATTATATAATAGTTGGAGAGTTCAATAGTTCACTTTCAATAATGAATCAAAAGCAACATAGAAGATCGAGAAAATTTAAAGACTTGAAAAATACTATAAATCAACTAAACCTAACAGACATTGATAGAACACTTCACCCAGCAACAGTAGAATACACATTATTCTCAGCTACACAATGAACATTCCCCAAGATAGTCTATATGACAAGCCATAATAAACTTCAATAAATGTAAAAGGACAGAAATAATAAAAAAGTATATGTTTTGACCACAATAGAATGAGATTAGAAATCGACATCAAAAGGAAATTTAGGAGATACACATATATGTAGAAATTTTAAAAGACACTCCTTAATAATCAGTGAATTGAAGGGAAAAAAAGGAAATTAGGAAACACGTTGAGATGTGTAAAAACAAAGACAATGTACCAAAACTTATGGAGTGCAGATAAGGAAAATATATAGCTGTGAATGATTATATTTAAAAAGAAGTTCCTCAAATAAATAACTTAAACTTCTACCTTAAGACACTGGAAAAAGAAAAGCAAGCTAAACATGAAGTGAAAATAAATAAGGACCTAATAAACATTAGAGTGGAAATTAATGAAATAGATAAGAGAAAAAAATCTATTAAACCAAAAGTTCATTCTTCGAAAACATCATAAAAAAAATAACAAATCATTAACTAGATTGACTAAAAGTACTTAAATCAGAAATGAAAGAGGGACGTTAGTACTAACCTTTTAGGGAAAAAATTATTAAAAGGAATACTATGAATAATTATATGCCAATGAATTAGATAACTTAGACAAAAAGGACAAATTCTTAGAAAGAGAAAACTATCAAAACTGACTCAAGAGAAAACTGACAATCTGAATAGATCAATAATAAGTAAAGAGATTGAATGCATAATTTAAGAAAAACTACTTTAAAAAGCCCAGCACTAGATGACTGTGCTAGTTAATTTTACCAAGCATATGAAGAAGAATTAACACAAATCCTTAACAAATGCTTCCACAAATAAAGGAAGAAAAACACTTTCTAACTCATTATAAGAATTGTATTACCCTGACGCTAAAACCAGTCAAATACATCACACGAAAGAGAACATTTTGGTCTAATAACTGTTATAAATATAGATGCAAAAGTGCTCAACAAAATAATAGCAATTAGAACCCAACAACATATAAAAATAATTATACATCACAACCAAGTTGAATTTATCCCAGGAATGTTAGGTTTCTTTAACATCTGAAAATCAATTAATATAATTAATACATTATATCAATGGAATAAACACAGATAATTCATTATATTCTCCATGGATGCAGAAAAAGCATTTGACAAAATTCAGCACTCTCTCATGATAAAAATATGCAACAAAGTAGGACTAGAAGGAAAATTTCTCAGCCTGATTAAGGGCATCTACAAAACAACCACTGCCAATATCATATTTAATTGTGAAAGGTTGGATACTTTCCCCCTAAAATATAGAAGGCAAGGAACTTCACTCTCAGCACTATGCAACATTGTACTAAGTGTTCTAGCCAGGGCAATTAAGTAAGAAATTGAAATAAAAGGCATCCACATATCTATAGATTCAACACAATCACTATCAGAACCTTGTTTAAATTTTTTAGAATTTGACAAACTAATTCTAAACTTCATATGTAATTGCAAGGTACCCAAAATATCCAAACCAGTTTTTGAAAAAAAATCACATTTGTGAATTCAAAACTTACTACTAAGCAACAGTAATCAAGACAATGTGGTACTGGCATGAGAATGGACATATAGTTAAATGGAATAGAATTCACAGTCCAGAAATAAACCCATTGTTCTACTGTCAATTGATTTGTTGACAAAACAATTCAATGGGAAAATTTTAGTCTCCTCAAAATTATACTGGAACAACTGGATATCCACATGCAAAAGAGTGATACCATATACAACCAAGATGTTCTACAACTGGTAAATATATAAAAAAACTATAGTATATCTGTACAATGGAATACTACTCAGTAATTAAAAGGAACAAACTTCTGATTTATATAACAACATCCATACATCTCAAATTACACAGCACTACAGATCCCATAGACATCAACAAATATGAGGAACTCCTCATGAAGAAATAGAACATGTGAATAGTCCTATATCTATTAAAGAAGTTAAATGCTTTCTATCCAAGAAAATTCTAGGCCCAGATTATTTCCCTGGTCCATTTTAACAAATATTTGAAGAAGTAATGCCAATTCTACACAATCGCTTCCAGAAACTAGAAGAGGGATAATTTCTTAACTCATTCTATAAACAAGCATAACCGTAATACCAAAATCAGACAATGACATTGCAAAAAAACTGCAGACCAATCAATAATCTTCATGAATTTAGATTAAAAAACTTGTCAGCAAAATGTTAGCAAATTAAACTCAGCAACAGATAAAAACATTAATGCATTATGATTAAGTAGGATTCACATCAGGAATATAAGACTAAATTAACCTTTGAAAATCAGTCAATGTAATCACCTTGTTAGCAAACTAAATAAAATCATATAATCATATTAATAAATACATAAAAAGTATTTTATAGAATTTAACATCTATGCATGATAAAACCTCTTAGCATACTAAGAATAGAAGGAAACATCTTTTACCTGTGAAAAGCACCTATAAGAAATTGTGAACTGAAAAACCAAAGAGTATAGCAGAATTATTTAAATAAAAATGCACGTGTTCCATTGGCAAAAATGTGTGTGTGTGTGTGTGTGTGTGTGTGTGTGTGTGTGTGTGTCAAGAAGTACCTTTATATTGAATGGCAAAATATTATTTATAACCATGAATAAGACAAGGATGTCCTCTCCCACCACTCTTATTTGGCAGAATACTGAGCTGGAAGTCCTAGTCCATGCAGCAAGACAAGAAAAAGAACCAAAAAGCATACATATGAGAAAGAAAAAAAATGTATTTATAGGCAACATGATTGTCTATGTAGAAAATCCTGAAGAAGTTTTGAAAGTTCTAGAAGTAATAATAAGTTCAGCAAGGTCACAGGATACAAGGTCACTTTGTCAATTGTATTCCTATATACTGGAAATGAACAAATGAACAATTGGATTTTGAAATTTAAACAATACCATTTACAATAGTGTCCCAAAATTGATTGCATAGGTGTAAATATGTGTAGGACCTGTTTGCTGGAAACAAAACACTGATAAAAAGATAAAGAAGATATTTTTAAAGAAAAACATATTGTGTTCATGGATTGGAAGAACTAATATTTAAGAAGTCAGTACTCCTCAGTTTGGTGTATACCCCAGTGAAAATCAGAGCAAAGTTTTATTATTATTATTATTATTTCATAGATATTAACAAGCTATTTCTAAAATTGAAAAGTCAAAGAAACTAGAATTACTAAAATATTCTGAAAAACAAGAAAATGTTGGATGACTCACACTACCTAATTTCAAGACTTACTATAAAGCTACATTAATCAACAGTGTGATAAGACAGAAATAATAGATACATAGGTCTATGAAACAGAATAAAGAACCCAGAAATAAAACCACACAAATATAATCTACTGATATTTGACATATGTGCAAAGGCAACTCAATGGAGAAGGAATTGTTTCTTCAACAAATGGTACTGGAACAATCAGACATCCATATGCAAAAATAAAATAGAAAAAAATAAACCCACACCCATATATATATATGGGTGTAATATATATATATAGTGTAATATATATATTACACAAAAATTAACTTAAATGTAACATAGGCTTAAATGTAAAATATGAAATCATAACATTTCTAGAAGAAAATATAGGCAAAAATCTATATGATCTTGGGTTTGGTGATGAGTTTTCAGATATAATATCAAAAGCTAACAACTTTAAAATTGAACAACATAAAAATTAAAAGCTTTTACTCTATGAGAAACATTGCTATGAGAATAAAAAGATGAATCACAGACTGGAAAAAATATTTGCAAATCGCATATTTAATAAAGGAACTTTAATCTAGAAGATATAAATAACTTAAAATTTAAAAATAGAGGGTGGCTCCATAGTGTAGTGGTTAGCATGTCTGCTTTATAAGCAGAAGGTCCTGGGTTTTCACCCCAGGTGGAGCCATGGACCATACCCTGGGTGCACCAGGCCCAGGCGCATGCCGCGAGCATGTGGGAAGAGATGCACAACCTTCAGAGATCCAGTTCATAAGGGAGATAGCAACATCCGTAGGTTGAGGCGGGGATTTAAAAATAGAAAAACAATGCCCCCCAAGAGGGATAAGAGACAAAGATATGAACAGAGACTTCATCAAAGAATATATGTAGACAACAAATAAGCACATGAAAAGATGTTCAACATCATTAGTGATCCAGGAAATATTAATACTATGAGATACTACTATACAGTTATTAGAATTGCTTAAAAGAAACGAAAAACTAAGACAATAGCAAATGCTGGTGAACATTTGGAGGAAAAGGAATTCTCATTCATTACTAGTGGGAATGTAAAATGTTACAGCCATTTTAGAGAACATTTTGGCAGATTCTTATAAAAGTTAAACACACAATTATCATATAAGCCAGCAACCCCACTTCAAGGGATTTACCCAAGTAAATTTAAAACTTATGTTTATACAAAAACCTACACATAATATTCATTGAAGTTTATTCATAACTGCCGAAAGCTAAATAAAACCTAGATGTTCTACAACTGGTGAATATATAAAGAAACTGTGGTACATCTGTACAATGGAATACTATTCAGTAATAAAAAGAAGTAAACTTTTGAATAAACTCATGCAACAACATGTATTCATCTCAAATGTACTTTACTAGGTGAAAAAAAGTAGACTCAGAAGGATATGTATTGTGTGATTCCATTTATATGACATTATATAGAGGCTATTCTAAAGATATAAAAGATGCTTCAGAGGCTTCCAGTCAAGATGATGGAGTAGCTTCCTCTTACAACTACTTCAAAATTACAACTAAACTACAGAATAGCCATCATTGGGTGTTGCCTAAAGTCTAGCTGAACAGAAATCCTCCTCCAACTAGGGATACACAGAAGAGACCACCTTGAGACTGGTAGGAGGAATGGAGATGTAGAATGAGATGATGCCACATTCTGTGTATCAGTTGAGAATCAGAAGGGGTATCTTGGCTGTGGATGTACCCCCCAGAGAAGTGAAGGGTCCTGATACCACACCAGGCTCTCCATCCCAGGATTTCCGTGCTGAGAAGAGAGGTCCCCACAACTTCTAGCTGTGAAAGGCAGCAGAGATTGTGGCTGAGTGAGACAAAAGGTATGTGGAGTGGCAGACATTTCTCTTAAAGGGTCCACCCATGGACTTACTTGTTGATGACTCACTTGCTATGATCTCCAGCTCTGGAGCAGCACCTTGAAAGGTGCCAGGGACATATAGGGAGAAATTAAATTGTCTGGTTTGGGGGCAAGGGCTGGAGGGGCAACCTTCTCCCAGACAGAAGTGTTGGCAGAGGACATTATTCCTTTTTTCAGTTCTTCTTCTTCAGATGTATAGGCACAGGTAGACACCATATCTGTGTCTCCATCAACCTTGCTAACACTAGTTGCCTTGCCCTGATAATTCCTTGAGACTCCACCCCATCCAACTTGTGGGCCCACCTAAGCTGTTTCTAGCAGCTTTTTCATACAACAGCCTGTCTCGGTTCATGAGGACTTTCCTCAAATCTCTCAAAGGTTTGCAAAACCCAATAAAGTAGCAGCTGGCCTTGGCATGCCCTATACCTCTTCCTGAGCAGCCCCAAGTCTGACACTAGTGATAACCAGCCTCAGTTCACGACTTGACTTCTTGAGGCACCTCTAAGCCTAGCATAGGTGGCAATCATCTGTGGATTGCTTGGTGACTCCTGACAGGTGGCCCAAGTAAGGGCACAGGCTATGGCTGAACTTGGACTGAGGTGGGGCCCCACCAAGGATGCCCCAGGGCTGACAAACCTGGCAGCAGGCTTCAGACTGAACAGGAACACCACATGGGGCTGCATCTGAGGATGACACATCCAAATGGCAGATTGGGCAGGCACCAGTGCTCTGCTAAAGCAAATCCTGCTTTGTAGAATTAGCCCCTCACCAACCAATCAGCCCAAATGTCAGTCCCTTCCACTGATGTGCAAACAGCAACCAAGACTCAACTACAACAGGAGGGCACACACAATCCATACAAAGAAAACTCCTGGAGCACCTGGCTCAGGTGACCAGGGAAGACTGTAACATTGGGTTCCACAGGACAACTATAATATGAAGCCACTCTACAAAGACCAGGAGGTATAGCAGACCTACCTAATACATAGAAACAAACACAAGGAGATAGCCAAAGTGAGTAGGCAAAGAAACATGTCCCAAGTGAAAGAACGGAACAAAGCCCCAGAAAGAGAACTAAACAACATGGAGACAAGTTATCTACCAGATGCAGAGTTCAAAACACTGGTAATAAGGATGATCAGTGAACTCAGTGATAACTTTAACAGAGAGATAGAAAACACAAAAATAGAGATAGAAAACATAAAGAAGAACCAATCAGAAATGAAGAATATAATAACTGAAATGAAGAATACATTAGAAGGAATCAAAAGCAGAGTACATAAAACAGAGAATCAAATTAGTGATTTGGAAGATAAGGTAGCAGAAAACACCCAATCAGAACAGCAACAAGAAAAAATGAATCTAAATAAATAAGAGTAGTTTCAGGGGCTTCTGAAACATCAAATGTACCAACATTCATATCATAGGGGTACCAGAATGAAAAAAGAGGGAAAAAGGAATTGAAGACCTTTTTAAAGAAATAATGACATAAAACTTCTCTAACCTGGTGAAGGAAATAAACATACAAGCCTAGGAAGCTCAGAGTCCCAAGCAAGATGAACCCAAAGAGGCCCACACCATGACACATGATCATTAAAATGGCAAAGGTTAAAGACAAACAGAGAATCTTATCAGCAACAAGAGAAAAGCAGTTAGTTACCTACAAGGGTGCTCCCATAGACTATCAGCTGATTTCTCAACAACAATTTTGCAGGCCAGAAGGGATTGTCAGGAAATATTCAAAGTGATGCAAAGTAAGGACCTACAACCAAGATTACTCTACCCAGCAACAGTTATCATTTAGACTCAAAGAACAGATAAAGAGCTTCCCAGAGAAGAAAATGTTAAATGAATTCATCACTACCTAACCAGTATTACAAGAAATGTTAGAATGACTACTTTAAGAAAAAGAAAGAGGAAGAGAAGGGGGAAGAGGAGGAGGAAAGATTTAAAATATTAATAATAAAATGGCAATAACTATATAACAAAGCAACAATTACTTTAAATGTAAATGGATGCTTAAATCAAAAGACACAGTGTAACTGAATGGATAAGAAAAAAAGACCCTTACATATATTCTCTACAAGAGATTCATTTCAGATTAAAATACACACACAGTCTGAAAGTAAAGGGATAGCAAAAGATATTTCATGAAAATGAAAAATTTTTTAAAAGCTATGGTAGCAATACTTAGACAAAATAAACTTCAAAACAAAGGCTATAACAAGAGACAAAGGAGGACCCGGTAATCCCATCTCTGGGTATTTATCCAAAGAAAACCAAAATACTGTTTGAAGGGACATGCAAATTCACATGTTCATTGCAGCATTATTTACGACAGCTGAGGTATGGAGGCAATCGGGGTGTTCATCAATGAATGAATGTATAAAGAAGTGATACATATATGGACTGTGACTCAGCCATAAGGAAAGAAATGGAATCTTACCATCTGCAACAACATGGATAGACCTTAAGGGTATTGTGCTGAGTGGTATAAGACAGAGAAAGACATATGGCATATGATTTCACTTACATGTGGCATCTAAAGAACAAAAGAAACTAACAAGCGAAACAAACTCATGGATACAGAGAACATTTTGATGGTTGCCAGATGGGAGTGTGGTTTGGGGGGGGGCGGGTGAAAAAGGGGAAGGAATTAAGAAGTACGAATTTGTAGTTACAAAATAGTCATGGGGTGTAAAGTATAGCATAAGGAATATAGTCAATAATATTGTAATAACTATTATGGTGTCAGATGGATAGTAGATTTATTGGGGTTATAACTTTGTAAGTTTTGTAAATGTCTAATCATTATATTGTACACTTAAAGCTAATATAATATTGTATGTCAAATGTAATTGAAAAAATATTTTAAAAATGAGGCTTCAGTGGTAGGGATGAGGGGAGTGGTTGACTACAAAGGTGCAGCACAAGGGAAATTTTAGAGTCATAGAACTCTTCAGTATGATATTGTGGTGGTTGATACATGGCTATATGAATGTGTCAAATTTCACAGAACTGCACACTACAAAGGGGAGCCCTAATGGAAAGCACACTATGACAAATGAATCTCACTGAACTACAGATGTATGTCATAACCTTATTGAAAAGGGTAAGGAAAAAAACACTGACCTATGCTGCTTTTGAAAACAGTATTTTGACTAGGTATTACAAGGCTCAAGATAAAAAAAAAAACTGTACATAAATGTTGTGTCCTGGTTGGGAAATTTATTTCTCACAGGGGTACATGATAGATTTTATGGTACTACTTTATATACTAATATTAAATAAATAAGTAAATAAATTACACTCAAGAAGAACCAGGTTTCTCAGTTTCAAAGATAGAATTTAAAAATAAGAGGAGAGAAAGCTTAATAGTTATCTGTGGTAATGGATGAGAGTCATATGTATCAGTATAAATTCTGTATGTATGTATAGATAGATAGATAGATAGTAGATAGATAGATAGATAGATAGATAGATAGATAGATATAGATAGAAACAAGAAATAAATGTAGACAGGTATATATATATATGCAGTTTAGTAAACATACATGTATTTCTTTGTTCTATCATCTGAGAAGTCCTAAAAGCAATGACACCCCAGTAGCCACTAGAACACTCTGTACTCAGATCTTATTTACTAAATATAATTATTCAATAAAAGTAACCAAGACTCTTCAAGGAAATGTCTGATTATTGGGCTGGGAAAAGGAAAATACAAGATGAATCTGGGACTTCTTGTAGTGTACCAGAAAGCAAGGAAACAGAAAAAGGATGAGGGAATGCCAACCTGAAAGATCTTCCAATGACCAAGGGTGAAACGGTTTGGGCAAAAAAATAAAAATAATGATCACATATGATTATAACCCTCAAAGTCTTAAAAATCCATGAGTCATACTGATAGAAACAAATAATTGTATCAATAAATACATTGTGGGAGTGGGAATCTTCCTTATAGAATAATTTGAAAAACTAAATGTAGAAGGAAATGAGGAATATAAAAAAAAATTGCCATCAGAACATCACATAATTACTGTAGGGAAAATGCACAGAATATTTTTTTGCATAGTCTCAAATTATCTGACCTCAAATATTTATTAATTACTGTCGTTGTTTTCAAACATATATCCACAAATTCTTTCATGCATCTCTCTCCAGGAGGTAAAGTTTAATTCCCCTCCTACTTGATATGGGCTAGACTTAGTAACTTGCTTCTAATAACTTGAGTATGAAAAGGAAAAAATAGTAACTTTATACATGGAGAAACCTGGCAGATATCATCTTAACCAAATTTTCAAAGTTAACATCACCAGTGATCAATCATGTTGATGTTACGTAACCCTGACATTGTGATGAAAAGGGCACTTCATCTCTGTGGTATTCTTTTCCCAAACAATAATCCCAATCTTATTATGAGAAAACATCAGACAAACCTAAATTAAGGAGCATTCTACAAAATATCTCACTCTTTAAAAGTGTCAAGGTCAGGAAAACACAAGGAAAAACTGAGAAACTGTCACAGAGTATACTAAAGAGATATGTTAATTAAATGCAACATTGTATTCTGAATTAAATCCCAGAACACAAAAAAGTATATCAGTAAAAAACCTGTAGAAATCTGACTAAAGTCTAATTTAGTAAATAGTATTGCATGAAAGTTTATTTCTTTGCTTTTGTAAATGTACCATAATTATTAAGCAAAGCTGGGTGTAGGACATAAGGAAACTATAAATTTTAAAAACATTTTTTTCAAAATAAAATTAAAAATGGACCATACTGAGTTTCAAGAACTTAAAACTCTCTTAATGAATGAAAGTGACTGAATAATTGGGGAAACAAACTGAAATGTCATTAAATGAATTCATTATTCAGGGAGAAAGGGAAGATTTTACAGAACACAGATGATGACAATTACTGGGAAAAACAAAAGTGGAACTACTTTATAACTAGTTGGATGTATAAATGTGTATGTATGTATTGTGTGTATGTGCATGGATTGGTATTCTCTAAATATTGTTCTGCCACTTTCTGCACTCAGAAATATAACTCATCTATGACCAGGCCACCCTAAATGTGCCCGATCTCACTCATTTGATCTCAGAAGTTAAGCAGGGTTGGGTCTGATTAGTACTTGATGGGAGACCACCTAGGGAGACCAGGTGCTGTAGGAGTTAAAAAAATACACACACACACACACACACACACACACACACACACACACACATACACACATATATAATATATATATGTAACTTAAATATAATTTGATGTCACTGTATGTGCATTATTTTATTCCTTTTTATATCTGCATAATTTCCACAGTATGGATGATTCATTTAATCATTCTCATATTAATGGAAATTTAAAATGTTTCCACCAACTTGATATTTCAACATTGGAGTGGTTACAAAGTTGAACCACATAAGGTTTTTGTCCTTATGACACTTTCAGATAAAAGTGAAGTATATAAAGTAGAAAGCCAATGAAACAGGGTGAAAGTGTTAAAATGGGGTCTAAAGGATAATGTAGTACAGGCAACTGAGGCAAAATCAAGAGGTCAATGAATATTTCCTTTCCATTATAAGTTTAATTTTTAAAAACACCTGACCAACAGCAACAGCACTATTTTCCCAACAGCTCTGCTTCTGCTACAGGAAAAAGTTGCCTGGCCAAGCTGTAATATAGCTGAAGTGTTGTTTCTCCCCCACCTCCGACCAAGCAGATGCTCTACATTGATGCATACCTCAGAGCTTAAGTAAAGCAGTCTCAAGAATCTAGCTGAGGTGGGTCTTGAGCATACTGTCACATATTAAAATTCCAAGCAGACCAACTCAGGGATTCCTATTACTGTGGCCAACATGGACACCATAAAGACACTTAAAATGGCAATGGTTATGATACGGTATTTCAGGTTCACAGCAATTCATAAGTATTATGCCCTAGGTATATCTTTGCCACAATAATCTACATTGTGTACAACATTTAGCTGTGAGTTCAGAAAGTGGGCAGAATTATCTGGAAGAGGTGAGAAATATCATAGAAGTTGTGCTTCAAGTTAAGTCATTTGGTTGAATGTGGCCAACAGGTATTCTGAATAGTTTGTGGAACTTCTGAAACTTATCCATGTCATATTTCCAAATGTCAGGGAATGCAGTGACAGGAGGGATGGTAGAAGAGTTTACTTTCTGAAGCAGGTACAATCTAAAAGGAAATCAGCCTAGACTCTGTGTGCACCTCTCACATCAGAACATGAGTAGACTACCCTCAGTTGAGCAAAGTGATGGGATGTGTTGGGTCCACTTGTTCTCTGAAGCGAATCATCTCAGATAGCAGTCTCTTGAGTCCATTCCATGCAGCCAAACCTTTGGATCTGGAAGAGATTTTGCCATACCGGGAGGGATATTTTCAAGCCATATAAAGCATGCTAGAGAAATTAGGAAGATCAACAGCCTCCTCAAGCTCTTCTATGGAATGAGCTTTGAAACAGCAATAACAAAATGTGCAGAAGGAGTTGCTGAATATAGAGCCTCAGAACATAAGACTATGGAAAGTGACTTCTAAAGGGAACACAGAAAACAATATTTTAGATATCATAGTCTTGTATAAGACCTCCTGGATGGTAAAAATTTTCCTCATTTCTCCTCCCCTCACACCACCTGGGGACTTTGACCTTTGGAGATATTCCTAGTGCCCTCTTGCTTCACAAGAACAGGACGTTGATTGGGTCAGAGAGGCTCAGGGTGTCTACTCCCCAGAACTCATGTCTTCATTTTTAAAATAAACACGTACACCTTTATCATTCCTTTTAAAAATATAGTTTTTACTTCAACATAGTGTTATTGTCTTAAAAATCTACTTATATTTAAAAACTATTATGATTAATTTAATTTCAAAGGTAGCTGCATATTATATTGATTCACTGAAATTGTTTAGGGACAAGGATAAAAGTGAAGGCTTGTGTCATCTGGCTCTTTGTCAAGTGTGCACCAGTGAGCTGAATGATCTCTCCTTTGTGAGTATTTAGGAAAACAGGGTCAATATCCTCTGGCAATAGCTTCATAAAAATGGTGTTAGGGTTGCTTTAACTAAACATAAGCAGAACAAGCAGAGGAAAGGACAATGAAATTTCTATTCCAATTTTTATGCAGTCGGGAAAATGTTTTCTCTGTGAGCCAATTGGCAAATAGCTCCTTCTGAAACACTGATATTTCTGGGCGATGCACCATTTAAAATTACAAGAGCAAAAAAAAAAAGAGTGAATAAACAACATAAAAATAAAATATAATAAAATTACACGAGCCACTCAAGCATCATGAAAGCTGGAGCCTGACCCCTGCTTCCCATTCTCAATCTACATCTGATCATCTGCCTGGTTAAATAACCCCTCCCTCTCCATTCACTCCCTACCACCTCAGACAAAAACACACAGGAAAAGGGAAAGGTATACAAGGCAACCTTTACTAAGGGCAATATAAGGGGTACAGACCCTATGTGCAGCATTGACAGGTGAAGGAAAGATCATTTCCAGCTGGGGTGGTTTCAGAGGCTGGATGATGAAGGTTGGGCCCTTAAGAATGAGCAGGGCCAAGATCTAGGAAGAAGAGGGCAATCAGGAGGAAGAAAATGGTATACAAGGACAAAGAGAGAGAAGAAAGAATACTTAGGGCACAGTGAATGAGAGTACATTTTTGATGGCACAAAGAAATGAATGACAAGGCTGAGAATATGTGTTTCAAGGCTCGATTCTGATCAATGCTGAATGTCAGGATAAGGAAAGTAGGATTTACTTCAAGGATGGTGGGGTTACCATCTGGGACCTTCAGGCAGGAGAATGACAAGTTTTAAATAAAGAAGAGTGAAGTTTAATTAAATGATAATGTGCAAAGTAAATTGGGAAGTGAGAAGGAGGTACAGAAGGCAGATAGGTCAGAGAAGCATTGCCAGTGTGAAGCAGTAAGGACCTAAACCTGTACACAAATGCTTACAGCAGCTCTTTTCATAATTACTCACAACTGGGAAAAACCTAAATGTCCTTCTGTGGGTAAATGGACCAATAATCTAAAACATCCATATAACAGAATACTGCTCTGCAAAAAGAAAAGAATGAACGACTGATACATGAAACAGCTTAAATGAATCTCCAGGGCATTATTCTGAGTGAAAGAAGCCTGTCTCTAAATGTGATGTATAGTAGATTTCATTTATATAACATTCTGAATAAGGCAAAACTGTAGGAATTTGGAATAGATCAGTGGTTGCCAGAGTTTGGGAAGATGTACAATATGACTACAAAGGGGTAGCATGAGGGAGCTTTTTGTGAGTAATTGAACTGTGTATCCTAATTGTGTGGTGGTTACACAAATCTATATACTTGTTAAACTTCATAGCACTGTACACCCCCCAAAAAAAGGTCAATTTTGCTGTATAATACTTTTGAAGAAATTACCAGAGTTGTCTCCCATTACATGTAACATCTAAAAGAATGGAAACATCTTGTGGTAATGATAACATCTTTATAATTCACTAGCTATATTTACATTAAAAATCTCCCTCAGATAGTAGAAAATGTATCTTTCAGCTATGGAATAATATTTTCATGTTTAAATATAAATTATTGAACATTATAAACAGCCAAAATGCTTATTTTTTTCCAACTCTTCCTCCCCCATGATAGGTTCTGTTGTTGGCTGCCACATCCCACTGTGACCATTCTAGACAAGAGACCCCTCTCTACCTCCTTTCCCTGACTGTGCAGCTGGCTTCACTGGCCATATTGCCCTTCCCTGCATCAACGCACTTCCAAGTACCAGTGGATTCTGGATTATGGGGATTATCAGCTTTCTCTTTTAACTAATATATTTTGTACAGCAATGATGTTCTCTCTGCTTTCTGATTACAACACTTACGCATCTTGACTGTTCTCTTTTTAATGGAACAAAGTGAATGATACCAGAATAACTCAAATGTGCCAATGAATAAATGAACATTTCACCTACTAATGAGCCTCATACCAAATAGTGAGATATAGGGAACTCTCTCCTTTCTTATTGTTACATGAATATATATATGAGAGTTATTTTCCAACATATTTCCTTGAGTTCCAAAATAAAGTTCACTCTGTGGAAAGCAAGGTTTTTTGTGGGCTCATTTGAATAATGAGACACTGGATCCTACCGAGGACAGGAGGAGGTCTGTCTGAAGTCTCCATGTGAAACCCAAGTGGAGTCATCCATCACTCATCAATAAAAAGGACATCCAACACTTCATAACTTGAGTTCAACCAGAAAGAGAAAAAGTAGTGAATTACATAAAATTGCTAACAAGAGAAAAGCGGATCTTTAGCGCTGATTAATTTGGAAGACAGCTTTAAAAGGCACTGTTTCAGTAAGAGTTAAATTTATTTTTCTAACATCAATATGTTGTGAAAACCGTCATTTCATTTGTAGCCATTAGAAAACTTTTTCAAAGTCTCAAACATTAATGTAACTAACTAATTTGTCCTTCATAATGTGTCAAATATTGTTTATGTGGCATCTTTTCTCAAAATACTTTTAAAGCATGCTGATTGTTTAAAATAGGAGTCCTTGACTCCTGGGCAGTGGACTGGTAACTGCTTTGTGGCCTGGTAACTGCTTTGTGGCCTGTTAAGCTGGCAGCATAGCAGGAAGTGAGGGCGGCAGGAGATCAAAGCTTCTTCTGTTTTTTGCAGCTGCTTCCCAGCGCTAGCATCACTGCCTCAGCTCCACCTCGAATCATCTTGCATTAGATTCTCACCGGTTTCTGGTGCCAAAAAGGTTGGGGGCCACTGGTTTAAAACATTAAACAAAACATAAATCTATTCAAGAAAACTATTTTTGAAAAACCCACACCCTCACTCTTAGATTATTTTCCAGTCCTACCCTCATCTACCACTTTTGCCCATTTTAACGTTAAACGTTAAATAGGACTCAAGGGGAACTGGTTGACCGTAGGGCCTTGGGGTAGGAGGGGAAGTGATTGAACTGGAAGTGGGTTAGTGAAAGAGATGATTTCCCAAAGAAGGAGGAGAAATGATCCATTAACCCAAGGAGGCTGGTCCTCTCTGGTAGTCCGAGAAAGGCGAATAGAAATTGCAGAGAAGACACCAGTTTTATTGTCTCTGATTGGCAAATACGAAAAAAGATTGACAGTATAGAGTGGAAGGAATGCAGAGGAGGCGGGCTGCGAGTTAAATGGGAGGAGTAGCTGAGGACTCGAGCTCATTGATGACGCGCAACCTCACGTGACCAGGAGTCGACGTGTGCAGAAGTCCTTATAGTCCGGGGCCTGTTTCCTTGTAGCAGCTCCCTATTGCTTAGAAGGAGGAAAGTGCCTTGGAATCCTTTCAGGTCGGTATAAGGTGGGCCTTGGGGATCCTGGGGTCTAGGAGTCAAAGAGCAAAAACCAAACAAGCCTGACACTGCTTTCCCAACACTACAGTTCCGCCAAACTCCCATTTTAATGCAGAAAATTTGGGGCTGTTAGGTTGGAGGAGGGTGAAGAGGGAGAAGCGTAGCTAATTGAGGGTCGTGCGCGAGAGACATGGAAGCAATTTGGAAGTCGGCTGCGTCTCCCATTCCTTGCTTGCGGGGAACCGGTGGGGACCGAAGTGGGAGGGCAGAGTTGCCTTAAAAGGAGAGGATGAGTACGCGGGGAAACTTTAGACGAACAAGGCCTAGAATCGTGAAAGGGACCCGTGAATCAGGCACTGGCCTGCTCACCAAGCACTCCTGTTGGTCTCCAGGACTCTTGGACTCTGGGGCGCGACACAAATCGAGTGAGGAGAGAGAAAAATCCCGTGGATCTCTGCAGGTCAGTGTAAGGGTGCAATTGCCCCAGATCCCTTGGGGTGGGAGTGTGGATAACACCAAAGCACCTCCCTGGGTTGCTGCAGCCTCTCCCCATCCAGAAAAAGTGCCAGAGGCCTTTGCAGTCCCTGCGGCGGAAATGAGGTGAGGGTGGGGGAGGGGGGAAGCCGCAGAAGCTTGGAAGGGGGAGGGGAGGGGAGGCCAGAGACTGGACCAGAGGGTCTCAGGTGAGAGGCAGGAGGTTGGGATGGCTTGGGAAAGCCAGAAAGGGCGGGTGTGTTAGAGACCAGCGGAGAGGAAGGGGTTAATTGCTTCCGCGCAGCAAGCATTTCTGGCCTAGGAGAGGCCTGTAGCAGGGCTTGCTGGGAAATGGTGGGCTGAAGCGGGAGGAGAGAAGACGGAGCTGGGATGAGAGCGGGAGGGGAGGGAGATGGAAGAAAGGGTGGAGTCAGGGGAGTACGGAGCCTGAGGATATAATCTCTATTTAGAAAACTTGGATTATTAGGGATCTGAATGAGAAAAGGCCAGTCTCTATGGTAACACATACTCTGGCTGCTGGTCTCTTTGCCTGGCATCTAGTCATTTTTTTTCTGTTTTCTAGGATTAATTTATTCAAAAAGGAAATAATAGAAAAATACTCAACATGCAAAAGTCGTGTGAAGAAAATGAAGGAAAACTACAGAGCATGCCAAATGCCGAGGAAGACCACCCTTCAGAAGATGTACTACAGGAGGCAGAACAAAATTCTCAACCTTCGGAAGAAGGTGTGAGCCAGGAAGCAGAAGGAAACCTTAGAAGTGGGCTGATTCAATCTGACCAAGGATTTAAAGAGGACACTCCTATTAGGCATTTGGACCCTGAAGAAATGCTAAGAGGAGTAGATGAGTTGGAAAGGCTTAGGGAAGAAATAAGAAGAGTAAGAAACAAGTTTGTGATGATGCATTGGAAGCAAAGACATTCACGCAGCCGTCCTTATCCTGTGTGCTTTAGGCCTTGAATTCTTTTTCTTTTTTTTTTTTTTGTCTGATAGTAAAATCTGGCCCCTGCTTTCTTTCTGTTAGCATTTTCCAATGTATCTCTTACTTTTGCTTTACTTTTAATCACCTGGTGGAATTTTGTTTTAGGTAGTTTCCTTGTTACCAGCATCTCACTAGATTTTGTATTTTGACCCATTCTCCAGGTCTATTTTTCAGTTGGGAAGTTTTACACATATGCATGAAAATATGTTAGTTTCATATTGTAAAGTAAAACATAACAAGTTACAAAGCAGCATATTTAGTATCAGCTCACATAATGTAGGTAAAATCTAAAATTGTGTGTGTGTGTGTGTATAAATACATATATCAAAAACTGTGCTTATATTTCAGCGCATGAGTTCTTTTTGCTTATATGTATTTTTTAAATGAACACATGTCACAGAATTGAATTTTTTAAATAAGAGTCAAATAATTTGCAACCAGCTTTTAAGGGCAATGGGGGCACCTAAACTCTTGATCAAATAGCTATTAAGATGTAAACCTCAAATCACCTCTGGATCTCTAAACCAGAGAAATAAAACTGGCAGTGATTACAGATACACTTGTTTAGGACTTTATCTTTTCATGGGGAAACATTTGTCTCACAAGGCTGCTGTGGGGAAGAAAGGAGGTGACTCTGAGCTATGCTTGGCTGGCTATTATTCCCACCTGTGCACAGAGAACCCTAACCCACCACAGAACATCAGTTATTTGAGGGTGGGCCTGGCATGACTCAACCTGTTCTCAGAAACAAGTCCAATAGGCAGGGAGGTGGGGGCTTCCATGCTAGTCCTCTGCTGGTGAGCTCCACCCCGTCTCCTTCCTTGGGTCCTGCCATGCCCATTGGACACCACTGCCTCTTCTGGGTCCTGTGCTCTCTGCTAACCCCACTGCTGCTGGGGCACTGGAGTCCTCAATGTCAAAACCCCAGTGAATTCCCCGGATTTCCCAGGAACCCGATTCTGTTTTCTAAAGCCTCTTTCTTCCCTATAATGACCCTTAACACAGGTGGGGAGTGTTCCTGAATTGCTTGAGCCACAATATCTTGCAGAGTTTTAGCAAAACAGCCCTTTCTGTTTTCAGTCCCAGGACTTCTTTTCCAGGAGTCAGACATGACGAGTCCAGTTTTGGAGTTAGACCAGGGTGTAAGTCTGAGTGAAAAACGCTGTAGTCAGAGTTGCCTCCCTAGGTCTAAAGACAGATTTTGTCTTCTCATGTGAAATTATCTGTTCCTGAAGGCTCATGATGAGCCTACCCTACTGGTTTAGAATCCTCAAAATATGCAAAAATTGCACAAAGCAATGCAAGAAACATCTAAGGAAACAGTATCCTTCACTCCTACCCTATCTATCCTCAGTTGAAATGTGAACAAAAAAAACTTCCAAAGGCACTAAGAATTTTAGAAATGCATTTGAAATCTAATGGTTACTATGTAAATGTTACAAATTATATTTCTTCTACAGATCAAACAAAGGCTATCTTTTCCTCCTGATACCCCCACATACTTTTATTTAACCGACACATCATGCTTTAATATTTCACTGATTTTTTCATTGATTATTAACAAGGAGCTAGTAGGTTTGTCCAAATTCTGCTATTGGCTCAATAATCTTTCACAAGACTTTTTATTTCTCTATATTGTGAGAAGCAATTCCAAAAAAGAAACTGGAATGGATTGCACTCCAAATGTTTTATCAAAGTCTTGCATAATAGCCTGCATCAGAATCACCTGGGGAACATTTTTTAAATGATAGTTTTTGGGCCCCATCTAAGACTCCCTGACTAATGGTGGGCTGTAGAAGTAACAGTTTATGAGCTCCTCCAGGTGATTATGATACTTGCTGAAGCATGTGGACAACTGGTATATACAGTATGCTTTCCATTATCACAAACATGAACCAAAAAATAATTAGAAGAAAATACTGGTGAATGTTTATTGAAATTCAGGATTTACAGCCCTATAACAGCATTTATTTGTTTAAGTATGAACTTTTAAAGGAAACAATTGATAGATTTATACACAAAATTTAAAACGATTCCCTTCAACAAAGACAAGATAAAAAGCCAAGAGGGATTATAATATAAGATGCTTTTTTTTTCTGTACACTATGTTTGGCCATGCATTCACTTATTCCAATGTCAGTAAAACAAATTCAGGTTCTCTTCAAGGTTATGGCAGCCTGATGGTTGCTGGTGGGGCTGGATTCCGGCTGGAGTGAGATGAGGGTCCAGGGGCTCACTGTGGCAGTTTTACAGACAGGATGAATCCATCCCCTAGTGCTCTAAGGAGTAGCACTCAGGCAGGATGTGGAAGGGCTCACTCCAACCACACACTTTTCAGGGTGATCTGACTTTGATTTCTCTACTCTAGGCTGCAGCAGGCACCAGATCCTTCTAGGCTGATGGCAGCACTGTTCTGGACATACTTACCTGGAGTGCAATGACTGTTCCCACTGCAGGTCAGAACATTTTGCCTTTCCCTCCATTTCCTTTTCTCTTTTGGGGAACTTTTTTAAGGTGCTAGATCAAGCCCCCAAAGATTCCTAACTGGAATTATTGGTCATTATAATATTTGGCCAAGCAGTTGCCTGAACTGGATCTGACCAGGTAACTTGAAGTTAAAGCAGAAGGGGCTGACCCTTCTCTCAGAGTCCGTTGAAGTAGTTCCCAAAACAATTAGGGTGGAAATGGGGGTAGATCTCAAAAAAGACCTCCCTTTCCTCTCTCCTACCTTGTTCATATTCCCAGAAGGGCCATAGATGTGCCCCCGCCTGTTTTGGTGATGTAGTGATTTTAGATCTGTGTGTACCTGGTGCAGTGCTTCTGATGTCTGCATCAGCACAGGCCCAGAGGTACAGGAGACCAAGGTAAAGGGAACTTGCAAATGCACGTGGTCCTACAGCTCAGGAGAAAAGGGGTGCCACCTCCAGTGTAAGTACTCCTATGCATTCCAGGCCCAGCTGCAACTTGGGGACCAGGAAAGTCAAACTGTGAATTGGGGTGAAGGTACTTTTGAAGGCATTGATGATGGAGGAAGCTATGCCATTGTGATCCTTGCTCTTTAGTTCTGTCATCTGAGGAACTGTTAGGTTTTTCTGACATCCTAAAGGACTATTGGGCAATAAGACGAAGATGAAATTCAAATTCTTGGGTTTAGGAAGGCAAGATGGTTGGGTATATAACATAAGAGCCAGATAAACTTGGGTTCCAATCTGAGCTATTCCCTTTATAGTATGCTACTTTGCATAAATTATTTATTTTCTTTCTTGGAGGAAACCTACTGTTTTGGAGACTAGGCCATTAGTGGATTCCTGAATATAAAACTCTTAGATAAAAGAGAAAATTTCTTCTCCTCCACCATCATTGCTATTATTGCCATAGTCGTTGTCATCATCATCATCATCATCATCATCATCATCATCATCATCATTAAGGAATGGTATTGAATGAATACTCAGTGGATTTCTGTTGCGCACAGGCCACATCTGTGAAGGTTTATAATAATCAGTGTTCAAGCCCTAGAAATTCATTATCTGAAAGGTGAACCTGGTAAAACACTCGTATTCTCTGCTTTTAAGAAATGTGAGGCCAGATTGTTTCATTCATGTATAAAACGAGTATAACCCTATAAAACCCACAAGACTGTTGTAGAAAGTAAATGCAGAGAATTATATAAAATTCCTGGCATATGATAGGCCTTAAGAAAATGTTAGATCTTTGATCATCATTATCATCAGTGTTGTCATTATCATCATCATCATCATCAATAATCATCATCAGGTGATACTGACACAATATTCAAATAAGAACTCAGAAAATTTGTGCTTCCTTGGCTCCACATTACTCTTCCAGAACAAAGTCCATGCTTATTCCTTTCATCCAATCTTCTCCCTTGCATAAAACAAGCAAATAGTACATGAACTAAATGGAATAAGTGTCATTCATTTGGAATTATAAAAGAAATAATTGAATTCTATCTATATTTACATCATTTATGCACTCTGGTGCCATTTCTGTATTGTAAGATGAGAAAGAAAATTCCCTCCACGTTTCCATTTTAATTTGTAATCTGCTGGAAAATTTGAAATTATGAGAAAAAACCTTACTGTCATGAATTACAAAATATAATGTATCATTTACATGGAAAGCTGTTCCTGACATACTGTTTTTTGAAAAAGCCAGGTGCAACACACACACACACACACACACACACACACACACACACACACACGTAAAGGATAGATATCAAAATATTTGAAGTGAATATTTGTAGATGGCGTTTTCATGGAAAATTTATAACTTCATCTTAAACCTTATATTTCCAGTTTTAACTTTTTCAATGAGCATGTAGAGTTTTTATGATTAGAAAAAGTAAAGGTGAAAATAATAAATCCTGTTTCTTCTTTCTCTTAGCCAAGATAGGTGTTGTTGGCTTTTCCAGTTCCTTATTTGCTTTTTGTTCCATCTTACTTCTGAGAAGAACCTGGTATAAGTGTCAAACCTCTGTGGGTCCTGGCTGAGAAGTTCCCCTTCCCTAAGCTACCTCCTTGTCATTCTCCTTTGTCAACTAAATTTATACTGTATTTCTGTCTTTGGTCACATTTCATAACTACATATCCTCCCATAAAACGATAATAATTTTTCAAAAATAAAATAGCAATAAATAAAACTTTCAAAGAACATTATGAAATTGATTCCTAATTCTGCTTTAAAAAATACACAGTTAAAGAAAAATATTGGAAGGATATACCCTCAGTCGCATTTGCTAGAGATTCACGAATAAACATTTTATTTATTTATTCATTCAACAAATATTTACTGGATGAAAACTATGTGTCAGGCTGTGCTAGCCAAAATCAATTCATCCATCCTAGACTTTTCTCCTGAGACTCTATTCAACTGCCTGCTGATATTGATCACTTGGACTAAGATAAATGTTATCCAACCATAAGGGCATAATCTTGCATGGAAACATACTCATCACTTTTATCTAGTTTATCCCTAATCCTGGAGGTTCACCACAGACCTAGGTGCTCACACATATATGCATTCACACATTTACATCTGTATTTCTATATCTATATCTATCTATACATCTATTTCTATCTATATCTATTTATCTATTGAAAGCCATACAGGTGCCCTCTTCAAATTGCTGGTAGCCTTTTATATGGACATGCTTCTTATCCTGCTCAGACTCTGAAATCCTTCTCTAGTCTGCCATACATTGTCTCCAGGTGGGCACTGTCTTTGACTAAAGAGAACCCCAATACCCCTCACCTGGCTGTATCCTACCTGGGAAGCCCTCCTCACAATTTTTAGGCACTAACTCACTAAAATGAGCCATTCTCCCTGGATGAATGCCTTTCTCATCCTGCTCATGCTGACACAGCTCACTTCTCTACTTTGGGGAAGACACCTATCTTGCTCTTCCTCATCTAATGGTGTTAGGACTGAATTGCTTGGGAAGGGAAGAGAAAAGAAGGGATGAGAAGAAGAAACACGACTTTTTAATTCTGTTTTTATAACTGAACTATGTGAATATATTACCAAGCTAAAAATATAAAATTTGTTGTGTTTAGGTAAATTCAAAGGTAAATAGATCTTATGTGTTGCAAAATTGCTCAGAAAACAGTACTTGATCATAAACAGATCACCACCTTCATACTCGGTTGAGGATATCTTGTCAATAACTCCATTAAGATGATGTTAAGGTTGCCTCTGACTACATGTAAGCAGAGTAAGTAGAAAAGGAGTCAATAAAATCTCTGCTCCCTACTTTGTGTGCTCAGAAAGAAGGTATATTTGTGAACCAATCAGCAAATAGCTTCTTCTGAGCTTTCAAGATTTCTGGATATGTACACTTTAAACATTAACAGAAGTCACTAAAGCAGAATGAGAGTGGGCACCTAACTGCCTGAGAAGATAACCTCTACCTACCCCCTGCCCCCATACATACAAATACAGGGGGACAGGCCATCCTTTGTTAAAGATCGCAGGAGGAATGGAAGACCCATGTGCTGCGCATCAATGACATAGATGGGAGAGACCACTTCTAGTCTGCATGGTCTCAAGTGTTGTGTGATCAGAGCTAGGCTGCATGGAATGAACAGTACAAGGTTCTAGAAGGAAGAGGAGGCCAAAAGAGGCAAAAGGGAAAATGGAACTCTAACTCACAGTGCCTAGACTTTCGACCCTCACTCAGTCTTCCTTACTTTGGCTTGGGTGAGGGTGTTCCTGCTTTGTTTGAAGACTATTAACAACTTATCTGAAGGTACCTTGCAAGGGAGAACAACTGTCTTTATTCTCTCTCTATTGCCCCAAAGACACAATCATTTTCTCTAAATCTGTAACTAGAATAAAATCCCAGCATGCCGGGGTGGTGGGGGAAGGGAAGTAGGGGGCCACTGCAATTAGAAAAATCAAATAGCCCACACACCAGATAAATTACAAATTTTTAAAGATATATATTGTTATATTAGGAAATAAAATATTACCTATTTCAGTTTTATTTGGGGATGAGGTTGTCCTAATTCAATAGGTACCAATGACTTCTAAATTCCAAAGTGTAGAAGAAGGTTATGAAAACAAGTGGTGCAAAGGACTTGGATGAGTACTAACTTGGTTCCTCTTCCAGCCTGCAAAAGACATTTGAGAAGATTGTTTGAGGTTGGAAGAGGATTTCTAATGAGAACTGTTGGCATTTCATGAATATTTCTACCACAGAGAAAGAGTAAGGGTTCTTTGCCACCTTAAATTTAAGGCAAAAAAAGCTTCAATGAAACTAATCAGAGCCCCTAGAACTTTGTAGCACAGTAGGTAACTAACTTGTTTCTGAGAAATCTTAAAGGCAAGAGACTGACTAGCTAGTTGATTTGAAATCAGAGTGAAGAAAGTTTGGAGAGAGACTAGACTTCTTGAATTTCGGAGTTAAATTAAGCAAAGGATGTGTGAGTGGTTCCTGTAAACATAACATGGGCCATATGGGAGATAGAACATGTCTAAGATCTAGGTCATGATGATCTTCTGGAAAATCAAGGAAACCTCATCAGAAATAACCTAGAGGTATACTATTGGAAGCTTAAAGGATAAAGGAGTCAAAAATGACTAGACCAGGGATATGTATTTGCCCATTTCAATAGATAGCAGGTGAGAGCTCATGAACAATGAGTGATTCCTTACAGAACCCACAAAAGATCCATACAAGGGAAGTAGTCAACCTCAAATACCCTTTGTTTTTATATACCTAAAAATAAAAAGTCAAAGTGAGAGGCAACAAGTGTTTATTTGAGATCCAAAAGCATGGTTATTCAGTAAGCACTGATTCAGGCAGAAACTCAAATAATGTTTCAATTAGGAGGTGAAAGCAATGGGTATTTATGAGAAAGGAAAGGACAATAATTACATAAATAGAAGGAAGGAATTCTATGGGTGTTAGTAAAGTAAGGCAAGAATTTCTACAGGTGCTAATAAGCTAATATAATGACACTAATTCTGAAGAATGTCTATAATTTTCAGTTGGTAATAGAATGTCTGCTTTCCTGTTAGCTTTGCAAACAGTTGTTTGGAATAAAATGCTGTTTTAGGTCCAGTCCAAAGGTTATTTTGCCCTGTTTAAACATTCCAAAGTTTGAGGAGTAAGACATCCCATTTCTTCTGGGATGGAGGCTCTGACTCCATTTAGAAGTAGCTCCATTTATATTATTTTTCACAATTTCCAGCCTGGAAAGTGCCAATATTAGATGGCCATAACAGTATCAGTTATATAAGACATTATTATTATTATTATTATTATTATTATTATTATTAATTTATTTTACTTCCTCTCTGCCCTTGTTGAATGGAAACTCTTGTTACTAGAACTGACGGGGATTTTTTACTTTATAAGAGCAAGCAAGAAAGTCATGGGCTATACCTTAGATTTTACCTAAGGGACAGGATAAAAACTAATACCAAAGGGCAGGTCTGCATGGTTAGCAGAAAGAAAAACATGTTTTATTTTTGCATTAATCAAGTTATGTTTTATGTATAATTTTTGGGAAGACTGTCAAACTGTTTTCCAAAATTACTAGATGGTTATACATATCTACCAGCAATGTATGAAGGTTACAATGCTTTACATCCTTGCCAACACTTTTTTTAATAGTCTTGCTAGTGATTGTGAGTGCCTAAGAGGCACATCCTCAATGATTCTGTTCTTATCTAACCTTTCTGCAGAAATTGTTCCTTCTGACTCTACCAATTTACATTAGGAAATGTTTGACCTAATGGTCAGAAACCACTCACATTTTATTGTTTTCCACACATGTCCTTTGACATGTGTGAGCATGTCCCACAGCTTTCTGACAGGGCAAGTAGACAGGTAGATATGAGCTGGAAGGAAGAGGATAATGAGGGATTAAGGAAGCCCCAAGACCGGTTTAGTAGTAAAACACACATAACAGGACATTGTAGTTAAACACAAGATATCTGGTGACTTCAGACAACTCTCTAGTTTTCCCACGGTCAACATGATTAACTAGGTCTACAAGATTAACTCAAAAAGATAACTAGTGCCTTCTGGCACCTCCCTCGTTCTCCCCTAGTCAATTAACTATAGATGACAACTATATATGGCCTTACACTGGGAGTGCTCAACTGGTATGTGCAAAATTAGTTAACTGAGCATACGCCTACCCTCAAAATCCCCATGGCGCAGGCGTATGGCTTCCCACCTATGGGCAGAAAGTATGCGTGCCCCAACTTGGAGTAGATGGGTCTAAGGCGGGAGCAGGGAATTCGCACTGCTTGAGGTGGGTGGGACAAAAGGAGAAAAAATCCTTATTATTAAACCGTCGAGCCTCAACTTCTTGGCACACTTGATTCTCTGTTGAGCTGCTAGCTTGGAATCTTCCCAAGTGTACTTTGCTTTGCTTTATTTAGTAAAATCGCTTCTGCTTGATACTCTGTGTCTATCTTTCTTCTCTGAGCGACAGACCTCTGCGCATCTTTCGTGGGGGATTCAAGAACTCACACAACAGACATCTAAGTGCTGGCAACACTTCCAAATGCAATTCCTGAGCCGTGGCATCCTTCTCAGATCTCCTTATCAGAAAGGATCTGAATAAGTCATTTATATGAAGCTATATTTGACTAACTGTAATGAGTGTGTGAAACTTCCAAAAATTAGAGAAAGCAAGAAGGCACCCTATGTGAAAGACTCAGAGTATTCAGCTTCTTTCAATTTACGAAGACCCCAGAGGCCTTGCCTTTGCCCTCGAGTTCCTGCTTTTGTACTATTTGAAGACGATGTGAATGCTTATGTAGAAAGCTGTAGGGAATATACAATCAGCTACTAGAACTAATAAATTAATTGAATGATGTCATAGGATACCAGGTTAATATGGAAAAATCAACTGTATTCTTATATAGTATCAGCAAACAATGGGAAATTAAATTTTAAAATTTCCATTTACAAGCAGCAGCAAAACCCATAAAATACCTAGAGCAAATCTAACAAAATATGTTCAAGACCACCACAATGACAACTATAAACATTGCTGAGAGGATTTACTAAGATCTGAATAAATGGAAGCTATACCATCTTTATGTATTAAAAGACAATTAATACAGCTATTTTCACCGATCTAGATTCCTGATAAAACTTCCTGCATGCTTAAAAAGATAACCAGCTAATTCTAAAATTTATATGAAAATTCAAAAGACATAGAATATCCAAACAATTTTGATAGAGAAGAACAAAGTTGCTGGACTTTCCCTACCTAATTTCAAGACTTATTATAAGGTTACAACAATCAAGACAGTTTGATATAGGTGAAAATATATATATATATATATATATATATATATATATATATATATATATATATATATATATATATATATCAATGGAACAGAATGGAGAGAGAACAGAAACAGATCTACATATATATGAGCACTTGATTTTTGACAAAGGTACAAAGGCTATAATAGAGGAAGAGAAGTCTTTCCAACAAATAGAGCTGTATTAATTGCATATCGATATGGAATGAAATGAACACCAGAGTTTACTTCACACCATACGCAAAAATTAACTTGAAATGGTTCATAGGCCAAAATGAAAAGCCTAAAAGTATAAAACTATAAGAAGAAAATATAGGAGAATATCTTCGTAACCTTGGATTAGGCAGCACATTTCTTAAATAGAACATAATTATAAAAGAAAAAGTGGATTAAATGAACTTCATAAAAATTTAAAACTTATTCTTTGAAGGAAACCATTAAATAAATGAAAAGGCAAGGCAAGAATAAGAGAAAAATTCATAACGTATGTTTCAAAGAAACTAAATGTAGAATTATAAAGAACTTTTGCAATTTAGTATTAAGAGGACAACCAACCAAATTTTAAAATAATATATTTGAGAGAATTATTAAACAAAGGAAGATATATGGGTGGCTAATGAGTACGTGAAAAGATGCTGAGCATATTAGTCACCAGAAAAAAATAGAAATTAAAACCACAAGATAAAATTTTAAAATATTAACAAAAAAAAAAAAACCCTGACCATACTAAAGTTTGGCGAGGATGAGGGAAATTGGGACTCCAGTACTCTACTGATGGGAATGTAAAATGGTGAAACAATCCTGGAAAATAGATTCTCAGTTTCTTAAAAATTAAACTTAAAAAACTTCCATAATAACATAACCATTCCATTCCTAGGTAGTTACTCAAGAAAAATGAAAACATCTATCTATGTAAAAATTTGTATGTGCATGTTCATGTTGGCATTATTTGTAATAGCTCCAAATTGGAAAGTTTCTAAATGTCCATCAATGTATGAATGGATAAGCCTTCACCATATCATGGAATACTACTCAGCAACAGAGAGGGATATGCTATTATTACATGAAAAATTATTATGTTTAATGACTAAAGCCAGACAAAATTAAGTGTATGTTCTATGATTCAATTTATACAAAAACACTATGAAATGCAAAGTATAATGAAAGAAAGTAGATCAGAGGTTGCCTTGGGATGAGGGTCGAAGGAGAGATGGATTACAAATGGTAAGAGACTTTTGGAGATGATAGAAGTGTTTGCTATTTTGATTGTGGTCAGGGTTTCATAGGCTTAAATATATGTAAAACAGATCAAATTGAATACTTTAGGTACTTTTAAAACTTTAATTATACCTTAACATAGCCTATATGCTTATTCATGAGTAGATAACAGACTAAAAGGACTGAAAGTGACAACCTGTTTTGGCGTTTTATTCTCATGATATTCGGTTTATTTGTTTTTCCTTTTTTCATTGTAAGTTCATTTTTTTCCCTTGCTGGCCTCGTTAAAGACTCCCTCGGCTATATCTCCATTTTCTGTATTTTGAAGACAAACAATAGTGTATGCTACCAAAAGTCTGACTCCCCTTATCAGAAATCTCTTTTTCTCTTTAATTACTAGGCTTTTAACCCAAACCTTACTTCGAAAATCTATTAAAACATACCATTTTCCCCAATAAATTAAAAATTTACAAATATGGATGTATAAATGGCAGATAGGGATGAACGTGTCAGTCCCTTTTGTTGTTCCTAGCTGATTTGCCTTTGTTTTCATAAGAGATTCATTTTATTTTTTTACAGGCCTCTTCAGAGACACTCCCACTGACGTTTATCATCACCTCAAAAAGTCAGAATATCATGCCTATCCAAATCAGAAAAATTTGACACTCCCATGGGATGTATAAATTAATGTATGTATAAATTAATGTTCACTGTAGTAAGTCGGTTCTCTTTCAGTCACCTTCTGACTTGGCCCCCTCAATTTTACTTTTTCTCGAAAGTCTTGTCCTCACTTCTTCACTTTTACAGAAACACCCATGAAAGGGTGCTTCTCTCAGATGCCTTCAGTCATATTCTACCAAGATCTCTGAATTTTGCTGCCTCTGTACTCATGCCCCATCAGACTCTCCCAGAGGAGGGAGGTCTTAATTTGGTTCTTTCTACCTATTGCACTGTGACCTCATTACTGGAACTTTACTTCCCCAAAGTTTTGACATCATTCCATTCCCTCAGAAACACCAAAGGGAGGGAATTTTATTCAGTTCTTCACAAAACATATTCTGAACTCCAACATTGACCCTTACTTCTCCCAGAGTCTGTCTTTATCCCCATCACCACTCAAAGACCCTGGTGAGGTTTCCTTCAGTTATTCTACCAGTAAAGTTCTGATCTCACTCTCTATCCCAATTATTTTTAAAATTGAGGCTACCTTGGGAAATCAGATTGGTATAGAAGGTACAGTATTGACATTCAGAGGGATCAAAAGCCCCTTCATGAACAATCACATAGCCTTGAAGAAGTGACTATGAGTTCATTACCTTGCATTTTCAGATCATCCTCTCCATCATCCCCTTCCTTTAGACAGATGAAAGATTATTCTTGGTATAAAATGTTATAAGGCGCACACAGCTCTCTTTAATTTTTCTCCACTGAACATGCAGGAACTCTAAAGTGTGAACATTAAACAAACAGCAATTTTTGTATAAGTTCTGTTTGTTCATACACACCGCTGACAATACACACTGCAAGCTTCTCAAATCAGGCCTTGTGTAAGCATTGTGGTGAGACAAGCACCCTGAACTGGGAACTGTGGTCCCAGCTCTACCAGTAACTGGCAGTTTGACCCTGGTTAACTATTTTCCTACCTAGTTTGTAAAATGAAATTTGGACTGAAGAAGTGACTTTCAATGTTTTTACCCCGTGAACTACAGTTAGAAATACATTTAAAAATACTTTTATAAGGTGACAATATTTTCTACATGTACAACTAATACAAGTTTCTGAAAATAATTCTTGACTATTCAAGTGATAAACTTTTTTTTCTATTCTTTTTGAAATGGCTTGTTGTGACCCACAGAACTGATTTCAAGAGCCATTATAGGTGACACTCTTTACTTTGAAGAACACTAGATGGCCTTTAAGATTTCTTTAGGTTGTATTCTAAAAATTAGCGTTTGCACTGGAAATAGATAAAAACAAAATATAAAAAATAACCTGTCTTGCCAAGTCTTCCTTGACCTTCCTCAGCTTGTTACAAAAGTCAAATGTTCTGTATCTTTAGATGACAAAGTCCTATAGAAAATGGTCCCCTCCCAAGATATACAGTGGGTGGTAGCCCTGGTATTTAGCATCTCTAAACTCCAGTACCCTCATCTGTCAGTCACAATCACTTAATTGATTAGTCTATTTTATGGTCTTGTGCTTTTCTAAAGTTTTTAGCCATTGAATTCAGGTAAGTGTCCATCCTATGTCAACTTGTTTATATTTCATGGCAGTACATGGACATATGTACATACACGTACTCAATAGTGGCTTCAGACTTTGGTATATGTAATAATTATCTGGGGAGATTATCTAAAAGGGGAGATATTCCAGAACCCCACCCTGTGGATCTGGAGGATAGGAGCCAGAGGCCCTACATTCTCAAAACATTCCCCCACCAAGGTATTTTTATGCAAATGGTGAAGTCACACTCTTTGACAAACAGTTGGAAGTACATCCTTAAAATGGTTGAGATGTTGATCTTTCCTTACTGATTGGTGGGGGAAAAGAAAAAAGTCAAAGTGGATTGAAATTTTGAATCCAAGTAGCTAAGCGAGGAAAGGTAATATCAACAAAAACTAAAAACTAAGGTGGAAGAAAATTGCTTTATTGATTTCACATTATGAAAAGAATACCTTTTTTCTGAAAACTAGGTGAAGTTGCCCTGCTGGACAGAAAGTTCTATACTGAGACAAAACTATCTTTAGTTAGAAACTGATAAGGGGAAATGCCAAAAGGTTTACAGAAAAGTAAATCACAAAACTACAGGCTTGTAGAGCAGAGGCCACATTATTAACCTCAGAGAAAATCTTAGAAATCAAGGTATAAGGCAAAAGTCATAATGATTATCAGGTTCAGGAGTTTGGAAGCGCATATGATGTCTCATTTGCTGCTCCCTAGTCCTTCTCCGGATTTCCATCCGCTGCACTATGATCTTTTCTACATCATCTTCCACTTCATTGTGATCAACATGCCTGTTAGGTATGGCCCATCGAAAATTAGGGACAAGTCGCCTAACCCACCCCAGCCTGACATTTCTGCCAAACTTCTGGCCTTCGCCCCTTCCCAAATGGCGTGGTTCCTCTCCATTCTGCATGGGGGCCTGGTCCCCGCCTTCGTTTTCCTGGTTGGCCTTTTCCATGTTGAGACTTTTTACCGCCTGTTCCTCTTTCGACGCCATCACTCCTAGGAGACAAGAAACATGAGAAAGAACTCCCCCCACCCCACGTGGAATGATCAGCACCGAGGACAGAGGTCCTACTACGCACCTTTTAAGATTCAGAGGCTTGGATTTCAAAGGCTTTTTAAAATTGCATG
>PVKZ01005390.1:0-54456 GCA_004027375.1 Macroglossus sobrinus
GGAGGAGGAGGAGGAGGAGGAAGTCTTGGTTGTAGTTGCAGGCAGAATGTATGTCAATAACTTGATAAAGTCAAATTAAAATGTGCTGACAGTGTGGCATATGGAAAGAGGAAGAAAGTGTATGAGAATTACCATTCTCACATAATTCTCATAGGGAGTCAAGAGACCCTGTCAAAAGTTGATGGAATAAGAAATGAGGTTTAAGCATGTTGTTTAAACATACAATCAATAAAAGAACTAAAAATAATAATATAGAATTGTCCAAGGAAATGGTGAACCAAATCTTCAACTTCCATAAATAGGAGTCGATAGATAATTCCTAAAATTGATAAATCAAGAAACAGAGATATAAGAATGTATATATAACATGATGGAGATAACTAATAAAAGTACTAAATTCTTAGAAGAGGCTGCCTCCTAAGAATAGAATTGGGAATTGAGTGGGGGTAGTGTGGGAGACTATTGTTTCTTATCATAAGTAGAACTATTCGATATGTTTCCATATCCATAAATTACTTCAGTAAAAGCAAAATTAAAATGAAGTTTAAATATAGGAGCTGTACCATGAAAGAACTCTTACTCTTTGGGTCTGAGCCTCTGCTTTTTCCCATTAAGAAGAATCTGTGCAGCCCAAACACATTATTAGGGGTATACACTAGAGCCACTGGGTGTGTGGCTTGAGGGGAGCCATATTGCCATAGGATTTCTGAGTATTTTTTGGTATTAGCTTTGACACTGGGATTTTGGTTTTACCCACTGTCAATTACAACTACAAATTCTCACATCAGCTAACATTAAGGCCAGTGGTATTGGGTCTTTACTGTTTTAATTAGCATATCTAAACTTCTGCTTCCTTGCCAGGCAGGGCAGCAGTTAACAAGTCATTAGGATTTTATGCCCTAATGTGCAGAAGCCTGGCCAGAAAATATGTATCATTGCAAAAATTTTGACTAGAGTTTTCATTGTTCCACTAGAACACTCCTCTTGTCCTCAGATAAAATTTCCCATAAAGAATAGAAATTGGGACACTTACTGTTCTCTGTACCTTTTAAATTTGGGGCATAGGTTTTCTTTGTTATTCACAAAGTCTATAGAAACTCACCTGCTTTAATCTCTATTTTTTTTTTTTTTTTTAGGTAAGGCAACCCTTGGTTGACCTCACAGATTGCAAGTAATTTGTCAGCTTACAATTCCTTATTTTTTACATAGATAGCATCTGGTCTTCCTAGGTGGTCTCCTATCCAAGTACCAACCAGGCCCAATCCTGCTTAGCTTCCAAGATTAGATGGGATCAGGTTTGTTCAGGGTGGCATGGTCATAGACTAATCTCTGAATCTTAAATTGATAATATTTCTAATGTTTAAGTCTCTTTTTAAGGGTTTTTAAGAAAAGCAGGGCTTTCAGAACCTAAGCCCAGAGATCCTGTTGACAATTTTACAGAGAAGGCACGCAATAAATATTTACTGACATCGGCCTTATTGTTGATAATGATTATGATAGTGCCAACAATGAGATGAGCAAGAACTCAATTTTGTCACCATGCAAGCCAAAGCACTAGAGCTTTGTCAAGAGTCAACCTTCTGATTTCCCCAGAATGGCATGTCAGCAATGCCATCGCCCCTTTCCCTCAGGACTGGACACTACCATTGACATGACTTCAACTCTCTGTACAGAGTCTCTCTTCTGTATTCTCTCAGCATATTATTCTACCCCCAAAATGGGTTTTACAGATCTCTCATCATCAGGTCTGGCAGCACTGATCCTAGGGATTCCCTCCACTCAGAGGTTGATGCTGTGGTTGAGAGTACCCCATGTGTTAGGGAGGAACCTACCTTTCAGGCCCTAAGTGCTCACTAGTTAAGCAAAGCCTCATGCAAATAAAGCATATTATTGAGTGATGTGTTCTTATCTCTTAGATGCCAAACACATCCATTAAAGTATTGTCTGGCAATTATACACCTGCAGTCCAGGGGTAGAGAGAGAGACATACATAGATCATTGTCACCTAGACATACTATTTAGCTCAATTAATCATGCATCAGCTGCCTGAATACAGTGTGGTTGAAGGCTGATCCCAGAATTCTATATTTTTCATCACAAAGCCATGATCTTTGTCATAGAGGATTCTCCATCTCCACTCCTCCCTCCCTTCCTCTTTTCCTCTTTCCTTTTTCTTCATTCACTCATCAGACATCTTTTGAGTTATGTGTACCAGATACTGCTCCAATAAAAAAGTGCTAAGAATAATATACCAGCTTTAAATTTAGGAAAGTCTGAAAGACCCCAGCATCAGGAGGTGAAGTCGGTTTTTGTCAGACTCTGACTCAGAAATAAGTAGAAGGAACTGCAGTTAAAATCGAGCCATTACCATCAGAGTTGCATCTGCTTGAGTAACACCCTCCCCTATACCCACACCTGATTTAGTGGATAAGATTCTGTGGGCAGTTGTAAGTACAATGGATGCAAGTCTCTGGGCTCTTGGAAAGAGGAAGAGAAAGAGCCTCTGCACAGTATGGTTGCGCAAGGTGGGCTGTGCATAGGAGTACCTGGTGGAGGTGAGTCAGAGCAAAAATCTGGCCCATGCTCTGCTCACTAAGCCATGAGACTAGAGGTGCAGAGGACAAGCACCTTTTTCTCATTCCCACAAAAGTGTTGCATGTCATTGGAAGTAGATCTGTGTTCTCTGATTGTCGTCCTCTTGTGGGAAGGTCAGAAGGTCAGGAGTTATAAACCAGAGTGGGACCACAGGCGGCACGGAGAGGCACAGGCTTTACAAGGTACAGAATGGACATCACCCTCTACAGCAGATCCCTTGCTTTGAAACAGCCTAGGACCAGGGTTTTCTTTGTTCGTTTGTTTGTTTTTGTTTTTGTTTTGAAGCTCCTGATACATCTCTACCTTGGGATTCAGACTTTGTAACGAGTCTTCTGGTTTCTACCCTGTCCATCCTCACATTAGTCCTACTGATGTTTATCTCTCAAATAAGTCTCTCTCCTGAATGTAAATATATTCCCTCATTCTCACTGACATTTTCATATGGGAGATTTCTAGAGAATCCCCAGAAAGATGCAATCGGACATGAATGTTAAGGATTTAAGGAGATGTGACATAAAAACTGCTCATTTCTCAGGGCCAATCTTATTGTCACCTAAAAAAATCTTGATGGAGAAAAGATCACTTGTGGCTTTGATCCTAACTCTATGCCTGCTCTTGAATTAGTCCTTATCTCTCATTGGGCTTCAATCTTTTGATCTGTACAATAACACAACTGAGTCTTTATTATTCTCTCAGGCTGTGGTTATATCTAATTTAGCTTCTGAAGGTTAGAAGCATAAAAACATAAAAGCAACTTGGCAGCAAGCCCTGGTTTGTAGCCTTGTGGGGCCTGCATCTAGATTGGGAGGGAAGATATGATTGGAAAGGGCAGAACCTTGAGCTTCTTCCCTTATTCAGTTCATGCCAAGTGAATCAAGGATATAATTGCCATGAATAATAAACATTACTGTACCTACTTTATCTTTATCTCCTTTTGTTCTTTAAACCCTTGTTGAAGTCACCACACCTCCCACTTGTACATAAGTGTGCAGGATGCTACAGTAAAAACCAGAAGCTTTGAAGAAAACCAAAATAGCATGGATGATGGAGAGTCTGTTCATCCCTCTGGCAAACAGGTAGGGGTTGTGATGGAAACAAGGAGCAGCAGCAAGGAAAAATCACCTAGGATCTTGATGGACAGGCCATACAACTAGGGAGAAATCCAAGGAAGCACTCTGCAATGGCGGAGGGTGGGATGGGGCAAGGACTGTATCTCAAGCCGCTGAGACGGTGGCTGTGGCAGTGGTGGAGGCCTCTTGAAGGGCTGTGTCAGCAAGCGGATTTTTCTGGTGACAGACCTGCTTGCTCTGAGCACCAGTGCTGATTGGGCTGCGTGCAGGGGGCACCAGGGACTTGCAGGGAGACATTGTCGGAGTGAGGCCTGAGGAGAGACTCATTCTGTGCAGAGGTGCCAGCGGTGTCCATTGTTCCCTGTTGAGCCCTTCCCCCTCCCAGTGTGCGGACACAGTGCCGCCACTGCTGTGAGGTCATCAGACTGGATAACAGAGGTCACTCAGCCTAGAGGATTCCCTGAAACCCTGCCTCCCACTACTCACCGCCCCACTGAAGCCACATCCAGGTGTATCCTCAGCAAGTCAGATGCTCCTTGCTGAGCAGTACCTAGACTCACACTGGAGGCAGCTGGCCTGAGTTTCTGATGTGGCCTTTTGAGGTAACTATGAGCACAACACCTGTGGATTGCTTGCTGAATTTTGCCCCAGAGAAGGAGAGGCCTGGGTTAAGTTTGGCCTGCAGCTGAACTCCTCTCAGGACTGTGCCACTAAACACCTACTTCACAAACCCATACTAATAAGACCGAGAGACTTAGGAGCTTTGCTTAGTACATAGAAACAGACACAGAAAGGCAGCCAAAATGGGAAGACAAAGAAGCAGAAACTGTATGAGAGAAAAAAAAACAGAGATCCAGATAAAAGATGCTCAATAAACTTTTGGTTAAATTCAGTGAGAACTTCAACAAAGAGGTAAAAAACATGAAAATGGAAATGGAAATTATAAAAGGGAACCACTCTGAAATGAAGAACACATTATCTGAGATGAGAGGTATATTAAATGAAATAAACAAAGGAATAAACAGAGTAAATAAAGAAAAGGATCAAATGCTCTATCTAGAGGAGGGGAAAGCCAAGGACACTCAATCAGAATGGCAAGGGATAAGATGCCAAGACTATAAAAACAATTTAAGGAGCATATGGGACACGATTAAGGGTCCAAATATCTGTCTGATCAGTGTAATTGAAGAAAATCAAGATGTTGAACAGCTGTTTGAAGAAATAATGATGAAAAACTTCCCTAAACTGGTGAAGGAAATGGAGATAAACCCCCAGGAAACTCAGAAAATCAGGGATCCAAAGAGGCTCACACCAAGACTCATCATAATTAAAATGCCAAAGTTTAAATACAAAGAAAGAATATTAAAAACAGCAAGAGAAAAACAAATAGTTACTTATAAGGGAAAACCAATAAGACTGGCAGCTGATTTCTCAAAAGAAACTATGCAGGACAGAAAGGCTTTCCACAAAATATTCAACATGATGAAAACCCAGGATCTAGAACTAAAAATACTTTATCCAGTAAAGGATCATTGAGAGTTGAAGGACAAATAAAGAACTTTTCAGACAAAAATAAGCTGAAAGAATTTATCATCACTAAGCTTGTATTACAGAAAATGTTGGAGGGGCTTCTTTAAGAAGAAAAAACATGTATCAAAAACAGGAATAAAGAATGGTAACTACTACCAATAAGTACCTCAAATGGAAAATAATTAAGTGCTCTAACTAAAAGAGTGGATGAATGGAAAGGAAAACAAGACCCCTACACGTTGCCTATAAGAGACTCACTTCAGATTAAAAGACCAGACTTAAAGGAAGGGGATGGAAAAACATTGCTTTGATGGTATTTAAGGTATTTAATGTATTTAAGTCAGATTGAGAAAGATAAACACTGTATGATTTTATTTATACGCAGAATCTAAGGAATACAAAAAACAAACTAATCAAAAACAGACTCACAAATATAGTGGACAATTTGGTGGACAGAAGGGAGGGGAGTTTGGGGGCTGGGAGAATGGGGTGAAGGGTTAAAGAAGTACAAATTAGTAGATGATGGATGAACATGGGGATGGGGAGCATGAGATAGGGAACGCAATTAGAATGAATATGTTGGCTAGGTGGAGGGTCAGGGGAGGGAGGGAGCAGTTGTGGGGTACCATTTTACGAACTATATAGATGTCTAACCAATGTACTGTATACTTGAAACTAATCAAAAATTTTTTTTAAACTCAGGAACTTTGAAGTCCTGGTTCCACCCGTTATTAGTTATGTGTCTGATTCCTGATTTCTTAATATGTAAAGTGGAGATAATGCTTATGTAATGGAGTTGCTGTGAGAATAAAATGAGATATTGTCTAAAAAGCACATAGCACAGGACCTGACTGATAAGTAATGACTTCTATATTCTTCTTCACTTCTACCCTTCTCACTCCCCACCAGTGTATTCATGCCAGTAAAGACTTAGAATTTTGTGCCTTGGAGGAGTGGATTGAATAGCTAATGACCTAAGTTCAGGCACTTGACTATCTGTGGCTTGAAATCGCAACCCTATCAATTTTTTATTATGAACTTCATCTGAAGAGATATCTTATTTAACGATAAAAACATATATTTTTCTCTCTGAAGCAATGATGCCTCCAGTTATGCTGTTAATCTTACATGTGTGTGGAAGAGGGTAGCATCCAATGGATCCACTCAAATGGCATTGGGAAATCTTAAGTTTCAACCACGGTGCTCTCTAACATTGATTGTCTTCCACCATCCATCCATGATTTGAAGCCCCATTGTGTTGTCCCAATACCCAACCACTGCTTGAATAATTTTACCTCCTCGCTTAGGCAGCCCATACTATCTGTGGAGAGTTCTCTTTTAATGAAATGTACAATCTGCAGTGACCACACACTGTTCCTATCTGCATGAAAGAAGTGAGTTTGTATAATGTACGGGTTAACAGCAAGGTCTTTATGTTAAAACTTGGCTTTTAAAGACTGACTCTGCAACTTACTAGCTTTGTGACTCTGGGTATTGTTTACTTCTCAGTTTTCATATGTAAAAAATGGGACCAGTAGGGCCAACCTCTTGAGGTTGTTGAAATGATTAAATGAGTCAATACATACAAAGTGTCTGGTATGTAAGTTCTCATAAATGTCTATTATTAACAATGATAATGATGTCCACATGATAAGTTGTCATATCCTGGAACAAAGCTGAGAATGGCCCAGTTAACTGCAGTAGAACAGGGTAGGTGGGGAGGAGCCAGTATCTAGAACTTGAACCATTCATTTTAGATTTACCTAGCTGCATGTCCTAGAAACCTTACCTTAAGACTGGAAGGAAAGACTATAGATAGCAGATGGAAGATGTTCAATGTGAAGGCAGTTTTCTGTCTATCAATCTCCCACCTCATCGTATAAGAAAGCTCAAGTTCCTCTCTCTGCCAGGTGAGACACCCAAGCATGTTAAGGTAGGAATAGCTGTGAATTCAAGATCACCAGCCATCTTTGCATAGTTGGTTTGATGGTCATGACCTAGCCATGCCCTGGAACTTCTAGACCATGGCCTTGGCTTCAGTCTGCTGCTGTGAACAATATATGCAACTTGTGTTAGTGACCAAATGGCTCCATAAGGACTTGAAGTACCTGATTGAGCAGATTTCTTGGAAGAAAAGGCAAAAGAGCTGCCCTTGGCTCTGACCTCATGCCTAAATCCTAATAGTATGCTTGCCTTTGGTGCCGAAGGCCCGAGTCCTTAGAAATTACACAGGATAGAATCTGTTGCCTATAAGAGAATCAATTCTGGCTTTTGGTTTATCCTGCCATGGAGGTGGGGGGAGAAGAGCAGGAATCAGGATGTATTAGGATTACTAAAGCTTAAGGCTTCTTGGCAGCCAGAGTATGCAATAACTACCCACTCCTGATCATTCTCAACTTGCTGGACCAGCTGAAGAAAGCTGGGATAGTCACACTGTCTGGACTCAGGGAAGTGTGTAACCTCATCAGAATCTAGGAGGCTGCCTGGAAGGCAGCATTCTATGATGACTCAGATAATCTGAATATTGAGGGATGCCCTTCAGTTTCTGTACTTGAAGACATTGATTTTTTGAAGTTCTAAGAATAATGGACAAACAAAAACTGGATCAGGGAGAAAAAGTTCCCTGGAGGAAGTGGTCCACATATTCTACTGCCACTTCCAGCTCCCCACTTTTCCCGCCCATCCATGGACCATAATTAAAGTCCTATGTATATACATCTTTGACCTCTTCCTCTTGACATAAATGACATAGGTTCTCCCCTAAGGACACCATTTCCCCTACTGCCTTTTCCATGTACATTTGACCATAGGACCCAGAAGAGATGGAAGCATTCTTACATCTCATTGTCATTTATCAACTATTACTCTGACACTCTCAAGTGAAAAGTTTTTCTCTGTTCAATTTCAGGTCACTAGACTATACCACCGCTACCTTCCTTGACTTAAACTACTATCTTCCTGGTCCCTCCCTCACATTTACCTCTGGCACCTGATCCACCTCCAGTCCCAGAATCACCATGGATGATGACCATGCTATCTCTGTGGATGGCCTATTCAACAACTTCTTGACCTTAATCCATGATCTTCATGTAACTTTAGTCAGCCCCATTCCTAGACAAATCTTGGATCTTGTCAACTGCCCCAAATTACTCCACCTCCAGAATCTTAAACTCTAGTATCCTACCCTCTGGCTACAGTCTTCCATTTCTCTCACTCCTTGCTCCTTCTAAACCATTTTCTTCCAGTCTATTTGTCTCTATCCCATCCAACCTAAATTCTTAGCTCTTTGGGTTAATTACTGTATAAGAAAACTGTCTGTTCTTTTGTCCCTTAACCTTTTATCTAACCCACCTGGAAGAGCAACTGATCAGCTCTCTCTTCTACTCCTCATAGCAATTATTTCAAACTTCTCTATTCTCTTCAAAGTCTCTACCCTTTCTGTGTTCCTCCATACCTCATCGCTCTTACAAGATGAACTCATTTAATACGTTAGAGCGAAAATTAAAAGTATTAAAGAATACCTTAAATCTCTGTTCCTCATCTCCATTGCATGAAATTACCATCATCTGTTTGTATCCTTTCCTCCTTCCTCTGGTCTAAAGCTAATTCTCTGATCTAAGCCTAATCTAAAGTCAAAGTTTCCTGTGCTCTGAAATTTATCCCTCGTCACCTCCTCATATATTTTACTCCATCCGTTAACTCTCTTGTTTCATTAATGTCTTTCTACCTGCACCTCAGAAGCTCTACACCAGAGAAGTTTGCTAGGCCACTGCTTTACTTGGGAAATATCTTCTTTGAGCATTTATTCAGAGGCACCTCGATATAAGTAAGAAAGTCAGAAAAGGGGAAAATATTTTTAGAAACTAGAATTAGGAATTGGGATTTTAGTTTTTAAAATGCAGAGTTTAATGGGCCATTCCAGTAGAAATATAAAATAGGAGGTGTGGAGATGCACACGTATATCTTTAGGGAGGAGATCAGTCTTTGATATCCAACTTCCTTACTCTGACACATCAAAGGCATATGACTACGCATTAACTTGGATGGAGTAAAGGATGTCCTTGAGTATATCCTTTTCTAGTGATTTTCTCCAAAGGGCTTTTAAGTTTGGGAATATTAACACATTTATTTTAAACTAATTTTAATGGTATTGAAAATCCAGGTATTATCTGAATTTCATCTCAATCTCCGGATGTGGAATGCAGAAAAAATTTCCTAGTCTTATGATTGACTAGGAAATGAGTGTAACTCTGGGCCTTTATTAGGAATTCTTATATTTTTGCATAATTGAAGAACAACTTAAAACAATGTGCAGCCATATTTATTAAAAGAAAGGCTCTCAAAACACTTGTTAGTAAAAGGTCTTTACTATTTCTCTGGGAGCCAAAGTGCACCATTCTACGGATGTTCCAACCTCTCCTTCTGAGTACTAACTTCTAAGAGAGAATATGGTACATTTAGATTAGGAAGAGGCAGAGTCTAAGAAATGCCAATGAACTCTAGTGATATGCCTTTGGCTTTTGGTTGAAACTACTCCTCAGAAGTTCATCATATTCCACATTCCCTCTGATAAAGTAGAGCTTTATTTCTCTGATGAATAATTGTTTTGTTAGTCTCAGTTACCTCATTATATATTTAGAAATTACCTTATGTTACTTTAAACGGCCATAATCATCACATTCCTTTTTTCACGATGACACACAGGTTATAAACATCACAACATGCACTTGAATATTCATCAGAAATTTGAAGATTTCCTTGAACTAACAGGATAACATCCATCAATGTATTTGAATAACTGTAGCACAGCTCTGCCAAAAGGTCATCTGTCCTTTCATGGGTCATTATTCAGAACTCGGATAGATAAAAACCTGTAAATAAAAAAGACAGACTAGGATGGTAAGACTAGAAGAGTCTTTTAAAGGTCACCTACTCTTTTCAGGTGCCATACTATAAAAGCGACCCCATAGAATGAGATTTTATAATCTATTCCTATCTCCTTTTTCTTCCTTACTCTCTTGTTTTCTTTCTGGTCCTCCTCTTTATATGAACATTTACTGAGCACTCACAAAGTGCTAGAACTATGCTAAGTGCTGAGGTTTTAGTGATGAACAGTAATCCATTCTTGACTTTAACACTCTAACCAGTAGGGGAAAAGAAAGATTATGTTACTAAATCCAGGAGCCCAGGTAGGATGTCTATTTCCTTTAACTCAACTGAGTGATCAGTTAATATCTAGGGAGGTGATGCTTGAACATATCCTTTAAAGAGTTATAGTAGCAATTTGCCAAGCAGACAAGGGGAAAAGGACATTCCAAACAGAAAAGACATCATGAGCAACAACATGGAAGAGTGAGAGCACGTGGTGTTTGTAATTGTAAATGGGAGATATGGCTGAACATAATGTGTTAAATGTGGGTAAAGGTGGGTCCTGGTCACCTATTCTGATGATGGCATTTCAGTAAAAATAAAATTAGCCTTTAATTTTAAACTTCTCTTTAGTAGAGTTCTCTAAAAGCTGACAAGAATAAAATTTGTTTCTATATCATTTAATCAGAAATGACTTAGTATCAAATACAGGGAGAGGAAACTGAAAGGAAGTTTTTCATCTCTTCAACTTTCTTTTAAGAGTTACTCTTACTATTTACTGAGAGTGATGGTTATTAACAGAAGTCAAGGAAATAATTTCTTAATTGTTTTCAGCTGTTTTTTCCCAGCAATATTTTATTCGAATCAGAAGGATGTTAATTCTATATTTCGTAAGAGTAGAGAAGCATTGTATCAAGTAGAATCCAAACTTTAAAGAGTTCCAAGTCAGTTTGGATTAGCTTCAGGAAATCCTGACTTTTATCTGATGTGGCCCACAAATCCAGTTATTATATTCACAAAAGAGGTTCTTTAAAGGTTGGCTGTTAGCCTCATTTTGCATTCAGAAGCAGGAAGTAATAAATCTTAAGACGAGGTCACATGACCTTTAGGACTGATGTAACTAAGGTCTCTCTCCATCTCTCCCTCTGATCTTCTGCCTGTCCTTCCTTTTGATGCCATCCTTCCTCTTTGTTCATTTCTTTTTCTCTTGTCTCCTTTTTTTTTCTTTCTTAATTTATGTTTTATGCCTACCAGTATCTCTTTGGGCATTACATTTTTTTTTTTTCTAGTGAGACTTGGGTTTCTAACAGTTTTCCTTAAAAAAAAAATTTGAAATAATTCTTCAGACTGCTCACTCCTCAAGGAATGTCAAAAAAGTTTCTTTTATGATTCTTCACACATGCCCATGTTTGACAGAATACCAAAGAAAGGAATGGGATTATTGTCTCCAGGTCATTCAGGAACAAGTCTCTTGTGGAGGCTCCTATCTATCTTTGTCCCTGCCTTGTTTAGCATTTGAAATAGGGATGTACTATGAAGACATAGATAGCAGAATTACCAAATCTGCTGGTGAATCAAAGCCAGGAAGTGTAGCTAAGACTATAGATGACAGAATCAGTTTCCACAATGATCTCAATTGGCTGGAATGCTCATATGAAACCAATAAGCTGAAATTTAAATCAAGCAGATATAAAGTTTGAAGTGTTACATTTAAACACAATTTGTAGGAACTCAAGTCCTGACGTAGATTAGCCCACAGACTAGGTTGAAGGGTTTGAATAGAATATTAGCCCAAAACATGAAGCAGCTGTAGAAAAGGCTAGCACATTATTAGACTGAATTAAAAGTAGGGCCCAGATACCATATCTGAAACATGATTTTCTGTAGTAAGGCAGAACAAGTGAGGTAGATGGAAAGGGAAGGACAGTGAGAGGTAACAAAACAAGAAGAGAGTCTATAAACCATGTCAGATGAAAGTGACAAAAAAAAACTTGGAAAAAAACAAGGAGAAGACCTGTTAGATGAATTCACCTATTCCAAGGTTGCTGTAAGCCAGAGAACAACTCAGGAGGAAGGTAGCAATAGCTTCAGTTGGTCCCCATCTCTGTTCTACCTGTGTTCCATTTGCCCCTGTAAGTTCTAAAATGAGCTCAAACCTCGTCCACCACCATCTCTTGTTCCAAGTACACAAATTTATCTTGCTATTATGACTAAGGTGTGGACAAAGTCATCTTCATGGACATATGATCTGTGCTGTTGCACAGGTCCATGCACTTGGAAGGACTTCATACTCAGTTTAATGTGTCCCTGAAATCCATAACAATTTTAAACAAGAAGATTTTTATTATACATTGAGCTTCACAAATTGTGTAGCCAGTCTTGAGTGTGGAAAACATCCTTTTTTTCTTAGACCAGTTGATGTTTTCTAAAGGGAAGTTTTGCTATAAAAATGAGTTTCCAAAAAAACAATGTAAGCTACACTGATTGCTAAAAAAGAATAAATTTTCAGGTCACAGGTTAATCCTAAAGTGAACTAGAACTCAGCCAAAGATGCAATTAGTCAGCACAGTTAAAAGACCCTATACCTTCTGGCTCCTTTTCACTTCACTTTTATTGGCCCAAAATGTTAAATTAAGATATGTGTGGAATCTGAAATGATTTTTGTTTGGCGATAAAACTGAATTATAGGGCCTATATCACAGGCTCCATGCCAGGAGTGGGCCCTAGGTCATTGGCTTTAGCTTCATCACCACTTGTCGGTCCACTGTTTCTGATCTCCTCTTTCTGTCTCTTTCTACCCAACTGAGTTTCCTGAGGCTCTGGCTTCTTCAGTTTCACTCTATTTACTTCCTTTCTGTTTACTAATCAATGGAATGAGCCAGTTACACAAATTGGAGAACCTTGTCTTCTTCACCTATTATGGGTATTATGTAAGGTTGCCAGATTTAGCAAATAAAAATGTAGGATGCCCAGTTAAATTCAAATTTTAGATAAGTAATGAATAATTTATAGTATATGTTCCAAATATTGCATAATATATACTATTTTTTTGCTTTGTTTTCTAGCTGAAATTCAAATTTATTTGAATGTCCTATATTTTATCTTGGAACCCTAGCATCATGGATACCCATGCATCCTCGGCTGCCCCAAACATTCAAGAGATGCCTACCATCTAAACTCCTTGTAGTCCACTTGCATCTCTCCAGTTTTCTCTGGAACCAAAAATGTCTCCTGGCCTTAACTAACATCAGATTTTGTGCTTCCGCAACTCTTGCCCTCTCTCTATTTCAACAAGAGAGCAGAAATGACTAACGGATCCTGAATTCTTGAACAATCATATATCTTTCCCAATTCACATTACAATTTCTTCTGATTTACTCAAGTTCTCTTTCATAATTCGATTTACATATCCCCAGAGAAGCCATTGTTAGTATATTTTGCAGCAGAGATTGTAATTGGCATTCTCACCATTATTTCTCACCATTATTTTCTACTATAGTGCATGGCACCCAGTGGAATTCAATAAATATTTATTGAGTGAGTTAATTAAAGAATAAATTCTGTACAAAATGTTTGTTAAAACAGATGGAGTAGAGTTTTTTATTATTTCAGAGGTAACTTTGGGATATCTATGCCTATTTATGGGTAGAATATGTGTTTGAAAAAGTTGTTTTTATATGGACAAGTTATATGGTTCTGTTTGGATAAGGTATAAGAGAATAAGAGAGGGGGGGAGAGGGGGGAGAGAGGGGGGGAAAGAGAGAGAGAGAGAGAGAGAGAGAGAGAGAGAGAGAGAGAGTGAGAGAGTGTGTTTTAGAACAGAGTATTTGTGTACTAGATGGAGCCCTCGTTTTTGGCAGGTGGTAGACCAATGCACATGTTAATGACAAGTATATACATTTGGTTAGTATGTGTGTGGTACAGGCCCCATGGTGACGGTAAGACCCTACAAAAAAGGAAGGCAAGTTATCATTACACAGTTTTCTGTCTGACCTGCTTATCCTGTTTCCACCATCTCCAGGAAGATACACTAAGTGCTGGCTCAGAGCAAGTTGATTGTGAATAAAAGAAATTAAGCCCTCTCCCTTTGGGTTAGTCATGCCTGAAGGACGAGTGGGCAGTGAGATTTCACCACAGTGCTTCCTCAGTTATTCCCTGGGCATGGCCTTCAAAGTGCTCTCCTAGAATGCAGGGAAAATTTTACAGCACGGATGTGTTCACTCTGAAACTTTTGTGCAGTCACCTTCTTAGCATCCCTGAGTCTGAGCCCCATCCTTGAGGCTGACAGACCAACCGCTTTATTTATACACAGTATTAATATTTTATTGACCCCTGTCTTGGAAATTTGCAGACCCATAGAATGTCAGATCAGTGATATTCCAGCTCGTGTTTCTCATTCAAGATAATGGAGAAGGGGTAGTAACTACAACAGGACCTTAGACTTTGATTGAGAAGGAGGATGGGAGAATGATTCAGTGCTCTTTAGGTAGGTAATTCACATGTCACTCTATCCTCCTATAATTGAGACACACTGCTCTGATCCAGTCTTTTCTGATTTTAGAGAAGAGAAATCTAAGACACAGAAAGGGTAAGAATCTTTCTCAAGGTGAAATGGCAATATGATCAGCATGCATTTTGCCAGGTTGACGTTCCTTGATCCACCCATTTAAGACACTAACCTTTTGTAGGTGTGTTTATATTTTATTTAGCTTCACTTGTATAAGCCTGAACATAGCAGCTGAACTAAATAAACATTCTTTGTGAAATTAATTTTAAAAAGAAAAAGATCTGCAACATAAAATGAGACATGAAGAAAATAATAAATACACTACCTGAGTTTCAGTAAAAACAGAAAGATGAGAGATCATGACCTTTATGAAACATTTGAAATACACGTTTATCATAGATAATGAACTAAAAATATCAAGTGGTATAAAAAGCATATTAATGCATTAATGTTTGCTCTAGGAAGAGACTCTGGTCTTCTCAAATTATGAAGCTGCATGCCTAGGCAACCTATTTCGTAGAAAAAATAGGAAATCCACCCTTTTTGCCTTCAAATTTAGCTAGAGAACTTAGAGAAATAATTTTCTGAACCCCTTAAATATATCTCATTTCCTTCTTGCTTTTTTTAAGTATAATTTTCATTTTATTTTTTCATTTTATTTTTTTCATTTTATTTTTTCCTTACATGGGCTTGGGTGGAGGTCGCAGGGCAGCATCTGTGGGTCTAAATCGAAGTGGGGGTGTTTGGTTCTTCCCGGCTTCGGAGAGCCATTCCTCATTGCCTTGCAGTGAACGGCACAACTCACACAGCAATGTAGTTTTTTACACAGCTTGGGAAGCACATAGGCATCGAAGGCACTCGCTTCAGAAATGTCCCTCATGGTTGTGGCCTTTACTATGTTTCAAATGATGAACTTCTTAATGACCTTGTCCTTGGCTGGCATCAGGCACAGCTGGTGCAGCAAATAGGCTGCACATGGCCATGGCCCTTTTTGGCACAACCATTGTTCCTTCTTTTTTTTGGTCATCTTGAAAGTGCGGAACTGAAAGGGTGCCTTCCTGCTTTCTCTGATCCCAAGTTTATTTTGCTTAATTCTCTAAAAGAAAAACAACAAGAAAGAACTTATAATTTAGAATTAAATCTCTCTGTAAATATTGGCTCCATCTCTTACTGTGTGTTTAGTTATAGAAATTAAATAGTATGCATATATTAAGTGCATGGCTCAGCAGGCAGGCAATGACTATGAGTCCCATTTCCTTCAACACATGCTTTTACCTTTACCTGTTGTGCTGACAAATATCCTTTGTCCAGTAGAATCACCAAAGCAGGAAGTACTCCAAGCTTCACCTGCCAGTGGAGCCCAGCAGAGCCACAACCAGGGTAAGATGAATGAGGTACTCTTCTTGGGCACAGAATTTAAGGAGGTGTCCAAAAACTTGGTAATCGAGGTAAATAAATTTGAAGTAATTTCTTTAATATAAAAATTAATGCTTTGGGTGTAAAACATATTCCAAAATTAGATAGTGGTGATGTTTTTACAACTCTGTCAATATACTGATAACCACTGAATTGTACACTTTAAAAGGGTGAATTTTATGGTACATGAATTATGTCACAATAAAGCTATTATTAAAAAAAATTAATACAAAGAACCCACAATGAACAAACTTTTAACAAAAGTAAAGGTCAAGCCAGAACCTATCCAAATCTAAGACACCAGATCCCAGATTTCAGACCCACAAACACTGCTTTGAGAAAAGTGTGAGAGGGAAAAATAGAAGGCCACATGCAGCAAAGAAAAATAATATAATTTCTGCCTTCCATTTGTAGTTTAAATTTATCTTTCTCAAGCCACAGCAGTAACTTCCCCTGAGTGCCTCTCTTAACAGTCCTCTCATATCTGTCCCTTGCCTTCATTCTCCCTTCCACTGTTCACAGTGGAGCATGTGTGAGAGAAGAGAGAAAGCAGTCAGGTAGCTAAGCTTGGATGGGGTGAGGAAAGCAAGGCTATCCTGTTTGTCACAGGCCCACCTCTAACCCTGGCCTATGTTTATAATAAGATGGAAAAAATATTCAACTAACAACTGACACCCGGATTTCTCAGAGAAGAAACTTAAAGAGGGAAAAATGCCTCAAAACTGTTTGGGGTGCAAGATGGGATCCTAAGAGCATGTGTGTTAGCTGATGGTTGGGCAAAGGGGACCAAGCTTGCTACCTTAGTCAAAGAGAAATTTGTTTATCTGGAGAAGGTGGGGTGACAGTAGGACATGAGAGAATAGGTGATTGTGACAGGAAAGGAAAAAGAGAGAACATGGGGAAGATCTGAGCCTGGGATCTGCATTGGCCAGGAAAGGCATCCCGTGAATCAGGAAGTGGGGAGGGTCACCAAAAAGACCTTCTAAAAACAGGAATGTCTAAAGTGGCTTTTAAAAGTTATTTAATGAGTTTTATATGATGTCATCTCTCTGACCCTGGTCTTAAATAAAATCTACATGTATGAGAGAGGTTTTGTGTGGAAATCAATGGAGGAACTGAATTTCATGTATAGATTGGCCTACTCAGAATGGAAATTGGGACAGAGGAAGCAGAAGCCAGGATGCAGAAGAGACTATGAGATGTTAACCCTCTGGACTACACAAAAACCTACAAAGGGCTCTGAATTCTTGCTGACCGTGGAATTAAGATACTTGAGTCAGTTTTTCCTAGCTCTCAAGAATCAGGAAGGCCACACATAAAATCCAGGTTAAGATCAAATCTGTCAAACAGGATTCAATCCTATGGGTCCTTTTATTTACAAAGGCCACTGGGGGAAAGAATAAACCAGATTGATACCAACCATTGTTTCCATGTGACTCCTTGGGGCCCAATTCTCTGAGGCTCATACTTAAGTTTAGTACTTAACACATTTCAAGGGGTTATTCACATTCGAGGCATTAAAATCTATACCAAGCTTAAGATTTCAGACAGATAGCCAAATTTCTTATTTTGCTAACAAATGTTTGTAATATTACCTGATTGTCTGATTCTCTTCTTTCCAACTGATTCTCTTCTTTCTATATTGAAGGAGGTTTCTCACTGAAAATGACAGTTTAGTATGAACAAGACAGACTTATAGTTTCACAGCACTCAAGAAGCATGAAGATAATTCTCTACTGGCTTTTCTATACCTGTTTCTTTTCAATAAATCACCTTATTTCCCAAAACTTTCTGACTAATACCCCCACACTCTTTTATGGTGGGCAAACCTCAGAAAGACCAACTCTGGCTCAAATAATAAATTCTAGTGTTGGGTCTCAGAATTGTTTTAAAGCTCTACAGATTATTCTAATGTTCTGCCTTAGTCACAAATTGCAAAAACTGATTTTTTGGAGGCATGTGTATTTAAAAAAAATCCTCATCCCTTCCTACTAGCTGAGTCATTTAATAAAATAGGATTTAAGATTATCTAATTCTATGGATTGAATTATTAATTATTTAGTACTTATTGTGTTTTCCCCTCACTATCACTTGTCAAAAGCACACATGAGAATTTATAAATCACTATATTAATCTTGAAGTATGCTGATAATTTAATTCCTAATAATAATTGGAGTTATTCCATTTTTACTGTTATTTCATTAATTAATTTGTTCATTAACTAAAAAAATTATTAGACATCTATTATGTGCCCATACTCATCACACTGAAGATACAGAAATGAACAAGATATAGTCCCTGCCCTCAGGAAAAATTGACAAGTGGATAGGAAATAGCAATACAATGTGATGCATATTAAGAAAAGAGTAGGTCCATGGAATCCTGGAGACACACTGAAGGGCATTTAACTGAATCTTGAGGCTGGGTAAGTTTAGAAAAGATTGTCTAAACTGAGATTTGGTGGATGAGAAGGACTTATCCAAAGGGAAAGAAAGTATAAGAGAAGAGTGTGCAAAGGCCAGAAGAAAACCAACCAACCAAAGAACGCTCAAGGATCCACAAGTAGTTTAGTATGACTACAGCTTAAAATTCAAGGTAAGAAGTGATTAGAGATACAACTGAACAGATAAGCAAAAGTCAGATTATGAAGGACTCTGTCCATCATGATATGGAGTTTGGACTTTTTCTACATGGGGTATCATAGAAAGATTTTAAAAGCCACTGGAATGGTTAAAATTGAAAAGATTGACAACACCAAGTATTTACAATGATGTGGAATATCTGGAATTCTGGAATATACAATACCTACTAATGCTCTATGACCAAGAAATTCTACTCATGATTACTTATTAACAGAAATGAGTGCTAGTGTTAACCAATAGATATATACAAACATATTTATAGCAGCTTTATTAATAATACCTAAAACCAACAAATAACCCAATATCCATCAACAATAAAAAGAGTAACTAAACTAAGATTTATTCATAGAATGAACTATTTCAACATGCCACATACTAGATGAATATCACAGACATTTAGTGAAAAGGTAACACACACATAAACTTATTGTATGATTCCACTTACATGAAGAGGAATCATAATAATGTGGGCAAAACTAAACTGGTGACAAAAGCCAGAACAGTAGTTACCTAGGGGGTGGAGTATGACTCAAATGGGAGCATGAAGGAGTCTTGTGGGGTGACAGAATGTTCTGTATCTTGATCTGGTATATATATTTAAAAAGATATCAAGTCATATATTTAAGTTGTAGACACTTGACTAGGTTATATCTCACTATGAGTACTTTACTAAGTCAATACCTCTATTAAGCTATACCTCAATAAACATTAAAATAAAAAAGAGAGTGACATAACAGGATTTGCATTTTGAAGTGATCACCCTAGTTGTAGAATGGGCTGGAGGCAAGGAGAAAAATTAGCAATAATATCAGTATGAGCAATAGGGGGTATATTAAATTTACACATAACAAGAAAGGAAAAAGGGGGCTTGGCATTTCCTGTATGTGGTGATGAGAGAGAGAGAAGAATTATGAATGATTCAGAGGCTTTGGCTTAGGCAACAGGATGAATGGTGATGACAGTCACTGAGATAGGAAGCACAGAAGGTGGAACACAGTAGGTAATATTTAGTAAATAGGAAAAACTCCAGAAGAGAACAAGGTGTGGCCAGGGCAGGTCATCCACTCTCTCCAGTTGGTCTGATGAGAGGTTCACAATCTCAACTGAGTCACCTTCGTTTTATTTGCACAGGAAAGACAGGCTCTAGCTATTGGGAGTTGTTGAGGGAAGTATTAAGGAGCCACTGTCACCTGGTGAATAGGAGGAATCTGTGGTTTGAAAACAAGGCCTGTGAAAAGTAAAGATAGACTTAAAGCAATGGGCCTCAAGTTTTCAAAATGCCAGAAAAGGAAAAAGTAAAGGCAGTTATGCCAAAGAAAATAAATATGCTGACTATCTTTAGATGTGTGATGAGAAACACAGATCTTGGGCTTTTGAGGGCTTTTATATGGGTGAAGGGGAAAGGCAAAAGCTCTGGGGCCACAGAGATACAGGTTCAAATCCCATCTCCACTACATGCTTACATTATGATTGAGGGCAAGCCAATTAAACATCTGTAGCCTCAGTTTCTTTATTTGAAAATGTAGCAAAGAATCCCAGATGTATGTTTAAATAAATTTATGTACTTAGAAGAAGTTAATTCGTTATGAGTAATTAATATACTTTATATGGATTTTCTTTTCCTCTTATTGTAGACAAAGCATGTCTCCTTTTAAATTCATATAAAACTCCCTAAGGGTAAAATGGCTTGCTCAAACCACTTCACCAAATATTACTATACCTTCCGTGAACTGGTTTTCAAAATCCTATGCTGCAAACTTTCCTAATCATGTGAAGTAATCATCTTCTTCCTATAATGTATGAGATTTAAAAAGTAACCTTTAAGTGTAATGGGAAGTATCTTTATTCTTGTCCATTCAATCTCTGATCAAAAATCTTTATTTTATTATAATGCTGTTAAAGATTGTTGTACGAGAATCAGAGATTGAATATTTGGCCATAAAATCATCAATTTGACAATGTATTAATTAGAATTAGTTTGGCAGCATTTAACTAAAACGGCACTCTCCAAACTTTTTGGCACAAGGGACCAGTGTTCCTATGAGATTCAAATGCCTGATGATCTGAGGTGGAGCTGAGGCAGTGATAATAGCACTGGAGAGTGGCTGCAAATATAGATGAAGATTTGATTGCTTCCCCACCACTCACCATTTGCCGTGCAGCACTATTCCTAAGAGGATATGGACTGGGGACCCCTGAACCAAAACTCCTAAAACAACAATCACTCAAAAATAGAAAAATGAATCTCTCATGTAAGAGAAGTCTGCAGGTAGGCATTCTTGGGTTGGATCGGTAGCACTCTGATAACATAAGGGCCTCAGGCTACTATATTTCTGTCCACCATCCTAGCATATGGCTTCCATCTTCAAGGAAACTCATGGTTCAGGATGGAGCTGCAGCTTCAGTCATCTAGGCCTAGCTGCAAGCCAGAAGGAGGAGAAAAGGCATAAAGGCCATACAGGGCCATTTCTAGATGGAACAGGTGACTTTGGACATGCATGTGAGTATTCCTTCTTCAGTGGTAATAATACCGTTTTGTGTTAACTTAGTGTCTAAGCAATAACCCTATGTCTTTCCTTTTAATTGTAAGTGACAACCAGGTGGCATAACATATATATAACCAGATTTAATATGTGTAACCCAGGTGGTCGCTGTGTCACTCTGTTCCCCTTTCAGAGGCGCACAATCCCTCACCTTCAGTCTTTCATTTCTCCTTTCAGAGCACAGCCTGCCACTGGGAATATACCACATAGAACTGCTCTAGTGAGAAGCAACTTAATTTCAAATCATCACTTATAATTTTGGAACTCCTTTGTTACTTACACAATGTCAGGATGAAACAAAAGTTTGCTGAGAAAGTTGAAAACAAAGGAGCTAGTACCAGAGGCTCAGTAATATGCTAGTGATAAATACTGATTCCCCATTTGCTGTACTCCTTGGAAATCTACTGTTTGGTGCCCTAACGTTGTAATTATTATTAAAATTCCTATTATTTTTAGTGTGAACTTTGAACGCTGCTTTCACGATAAAGAATACCAACGGCTCTGGGGACGTGGTAAGAAGCTCCAATTGGAGCAGCATATTTCTTTAGGCTTTTCCATTTCAGAGCTCAAAAGTGATCACAAAATTAACATTGAACCAGCATAAAGATTCTCTAGTACACCTGAGTTGGAGCTCATTTTAATAATTAGGTGCGTATTTGTGTCTTGGATTTGAGGATCTAGTTCTTTTCATAGGTTTGAGAAATTCTTGTCAACTATTTGTTTAAATGTGCTCTCTCTTCCCTTCTTCCTTTCTTTTCCTTCTGATATACCCATTATTCTTATATTGCTTATTCGGATGATGCCAGTAAGTTCTTGTAGAGCAGGGATTCCCAACCTTTTTGGCACTAGGGACCAGTGCTCCTATGAGAATCAAATGCCTGATGATCTGAGGTGGAGCTGAGGCAGTGATAATAGCACTGGGGAGTGGCTGCAAATATAGATGAAGATTTGATTGCTTGCCCACCACTCACCTCTTGCCATGCAGCCCCATTCCTAAGAGAATATAGACTTGGCACCCCTGAACCAAAGCTTCTAAAATAACAATGACTCAAAAATAGAAAAATGAATCTCTCATGTAAGAGAAGTCTGCAGGTAGGCATTCTTGGGTTGGCTCGGTAGCACTCTGATAACATAAGGGCCTCAGGCTACTATAGTTCTGTCCACCATCCTAGCATATGGCTTCCATCTTCAAGGAAACTCATGGTTCAGGATGGAGCTGCAGCTTCAGTCATCTAGGCCTAGCTGCAAGACAGAAGGAGGAGAAAAGGCATAAAGGCCAGACGGGGCCTCTTCTAGATGGGGCAGGTTTCTTTAGATAGCCTTTATGAAAGCTCCACAAAACATTTCAGGTTACATTTCCTTAACCAAAAGTAGCTGCAAGGGAAGCTGGAAAACATAATTCTAGATTATACTATGCTCAGACAAAAATCCAGATTCTGTTACTAGGGAAGGACAGAATAGTGCATGTCGAGGTAGCAACTAGTGCTCTCTTCCTAGGGATTTTGTTCAGCCAGCAAATATTTATCATATGGCTCTATTTATTAGGTATCACACCCTATTCCAGACATTAAAGCTTCATCTAAGGAAAAAAAAAAAGACAAATTCTTATCTTCATAGAATTTACATTCTAGTGGAATAATAATTGATAACATTTATTAAGTAAGTGCTATATGCCAAGCATGGTTTTAAGCATTTTACTTGTGTTAATTTATCTGATATTCACAACAATCCTTATCCATATTTTGTAGATAAAAGAAACAGGCACAGAGAATTTAATATCTTTCTCAATTTGATACGTCATAACTAGTAGAGTCAAGATTTGAACTCAGTCTAACTCTAAAAGGCATATAACCTCTATACTATATATTTTCCCCAATTTTTTTCCCCATGTTTAATTTGTACTCTCTTCTGGTCATAAATAATTGCATATATGTTTTAGAAGCACAAAGAATTGGGCCCAATTCCTCTGCTTTTCTTTAGTGGTGGTGGGATATTCGAAGAGGGCTAGCTGGCTATACATTCTATCAAGAATGAATAGGAGAAAGTTGCTATATACAAAACCTAGAAAATCATCAGGCCACTTGCAACTTGCAGTGCTGTTTAGATGCAATAGGAAGTAGGAAGCATCCTCCTCTTTTTTAAGAGTTGTGACTTGAATTGGGGTCAGTGATGGTATCACTAGTTGCTCAATCCAGAAACTCGGACCTCATTTCTGACACTTCCCACTCCTTCACTCCCACATGTAATCAATTGGTTAAACCTCCTAAAGATTTCTAGATTTTTCAGCTTATCTCCATCTCTATTGTCATATCTCTAAATTCATGGTATTATTATCTTTTGTCTGTCTTCCTCAGTAACCATATATATGGTGGCCCTGCCTCCAGTTAAGCCCTCCTGGGACCACTCTCCAAAGTGTAGCTGGGGGATCTAATACCCACAGCTGATCACATCACCCCCTTCCTAAAGCCCTCCAATGGCTATACCTCATCCTCAGAGTCACATGCAAACTCTTACGTGACTTAAAAGTCTTTCATTCTCTAAGCAGCCTCAAAGACTATTGCATGAACAAAATTTACCATCTATTCATACATGCCGAGCAAGTTTTCACTAGAACCTTTAACGTGTTAAGTACCATTGTTTTAATGTCCTTGTCTGATGGTTTTAACATCTGTGTCATTCCTGTTTGTTTCTGTTGAGTGCTTTATTTCTGGGCAATGGGTTTTTCTTATTTTTGTAGAACTTCATTTTTTAATTGAATGCTAGATCGTATGCATAGAAAAACAGAAAGACCAAGTTAATAGTATCTATGGCCAGAGACCTCTTTTTCTGTCAGATTAATAGCAAGAGGAATCAAGTCAATCCAGTCATGAATTGAGCTGGGTTTGGGTTTTGTTGTTGTTTTAGTATATTACAGGCTTCATATTCCTCCCGCAGCTGGTTGCTGATGATATCTTATGCTTATAGGCCTGGATCTAGAAAATTTATCTCAGTTTTTTTGCTCAACTAATCTTTCAGCAGTTTCTGTTTACCTGTGCCACAACTGGGGTCTTTCTCCATGCTCTTGCCGCCTTAAGTAGTAGACAGATGTTGCTTGTTACTAGGTTCTAGCCTTCTAAAAACAGGGAATTTCTCTGTTATTTTGGTCCAGCCTATTTTCAGGCAGGCCCTGGGCTTCTGTGTTTCGGGCTGGGGTTTCTCAGCATTCCAGTTTATTCTCCAACTTTCTGCTTTGTTTTCTCATGTCAGTTAAACTCTGACTTGAATCTGTGATGGGTCTTGGGCAGGAGAGTGGTTTTTACTCTTCCTAAGGGTAGCAGATTTCAGATAAGATTGGTGCAGAGTTCTTCTTGGAGAACAGAGGAGTTTTGCTCCTACCCTTTCCTGCAGTGGGTCTTTGCCTTTGTCCTAGAGGTAACATTTCCTTCCCATACTCCCGAAGCAAACTAATCTTGCTTCTACTCTTCACCCTCAGGTCATAGAATTTTGCCTGGCTCTGGGAGAAAAAGATTTGCTGTGATTTGCTAGAGGCTTAAAGCTTTTGTTTCTTTTGAGAGAAAGGTCTGGGATATTGAGTGGGATTCTGCAGTAGCTGATCATACTTCTTCATGCCTGTGCCACCAAGGAAGAGGTGCTGTCATAAGTTTCCTGCCCTGCCCCCAATCTTTCTTGTGGGCACTCAGTGGAGGCCAGGGAAGAGTTCCTAGCTGTTTAAGAATGACACCAGATCACACTTGGCCTTTAAAACACACTTGTCTGCTTTTATTTTGGTGACCTTTTTCTCCCATGATCTGCCACAGGTGAAAGAGTTCATGTGTTCCATCTTTCATTGGAGTAGCTTGTCAGTGTTTGGAATCCAGTTTACTTGGTTGCCTTATGACCTCAGCAGTGTGATGTGCTCAGGAAAAGTTATGATTAGGTAGATTGTCTGACTTTTTTCTGTTGTTAGAGTGGGAGGAATAGTCTCTTGAGGCTTTCGACATCTTAAGTGAAAACAGAACTCCTTTCTTATAACTTCTTTCACCAGAAGGATGCTTTAATTATGTTTGTATATAAGTTTTAGAGGCACAGATATATATATATATATAGCTACTGAAAAAACTCCAGGAAGGATCCGATTGGCCTAGTCATAATTAGCTTTGGTCATGTGCTCTTTTTTTACAAAAATCACTGTCCACAAGATATGGTACTATGATTGGTCTCATCTGGGATGGGGGCATGAGATTCAGGATCTCTTACCAGAAGATGTTGAAGGAAAGTCTAACAAGCAAAAAAAAAGTAGCCTGACATGTGATAAATGCAGATATCTAAAGCAATTTTTAATAAAAAAAGTAATATATGTAGATGGCAAAAAATTCAAATAGCACAAAGATATCATTCTCTTTCCCAAATCATATTCATCATTTTCCTCAGGATTAAATACTGTTAGCAATTTCTTGAATATTTAACAAGAAATTTCTCTGCATATACTAGCATATGCATGCATAAATACACACTTCCACTTGAAATAGATGCTCTTTGATCCAAACCTCCACTCAACTGGCTCATAAGATTAACCAGCACTGTTTACTCTTTCTGTAAAACACTAGTCTATGCTTACCAAAAGCCAGTTGTGTTTATTTTAAGGCTTTTTGTGCCAATTGCAGTTGTTATCATTATATTTAAGTAATTAAATTAAATGTTATCTAAACCGATTAAAAACTGAGTGCAAAGGAAGCCATCATTTATACGAAATGATTCGGAAAGACTTGATAAAGGTAAGTTCTTTTTAAAAAATCAATTAAATTAACTGTGGGAGAAGCAACTAAAAATCATGGGGAGAAATCTGAAAACTCAAGCAGGTTTTTGTGCTGAGATTGCTTCAAAGTTGTTTAATGTCTTTATTCTACTTATGGAGACATAAATGATGGTTTTAAATTAGTCTTATTTTAGATGAAAAACTTAGGAAATGTGCCTTTGGTGTAGTTTGTGCAAGGAAGACATTCTGAACCTCTAATTAATAAACTTATGCCCCCAGAAGTTTTTAAGTTTAAATTAAATTGTTAAAATTTAAAATATATTATTTTAATAATTTCCTGTTTCATTATTTTTCTGATTAAACAACTAACTGATAATCTTGATAACCTTGGATAAAAGTGTTTCTACTGTGCATGTGTTTGTATGTATGAAGAAGCAGCTAAGGAGTACTAGTTTTGTGTGAGCTAGTCCGTGTGTCCACATGTGTGTGTGCATGCACACTATCTTAGTGGTCAGTAGTCAGGAAATGCATCTCTAAAAAAATGACATTTGACCAGAAATCTGAAGGAAGTGAGTCAACCATGTAGATATCTGAGGTAAGAACATTTCAGGCAAAGAGAACCGCAAGTGCAAAGCTATAATATGTGCCCTCAATGGGTGGGAGAACAATGGGTCCTCATGCACTTGAATAATATGTAGCTGCTTAAAAATGGAGGTAAATTACACAAAATATCTCTAAGATACCATGTTAATAATAAAAGCAAGGCATATATTATTTTTGCATTCAAAAGGGATCATATTACTGCCCTATATTACTGTACAAAGTATATCAATAAAAACAAATAGAAATACAAAATGAAGTGAAAAAAAGTATAGTTGGAATTTTAAACTCAACATTATCAACTGGTAGCACTTAAGGAGACAGAAAATAAAGTTAGATTTAGATAAAATAAATATGATTGAACTAATAAGCATGTGATCTGTACCCTGACATGTATTTTAAACAAATAATTAAACATTTCTCTGACCCCTTTCCAGAATTATGCCTTTTATCTCTATTTTGGATCTTGCGACAATGACTCAAACTTTCAGACCTATGTTAAAATTTAGACTAAAAATTATTTATGAACTAATAATCTGACCACTGTCTATTGCTCTGATTTTGTGTTGCACCAAGCTTCCCTTCTGCCACAGAGCGCAGAAGTATTATTTGCGGTAAATGAAGGGGATAAAATGTTATTAACTTTGGCAATGTCGGTGTATCTGGTCAAAGTTGGGAAGCGGGAGGATAAGGGAAATGGAGCAAATATATAGAGTGTAACAAAATCTAGGAGTAAGAATTTATAAAATATGTTCACTTTCAATTTTCTATGCTTCTGCCCAGGTTTGAAAAATTTTAAATCACCTTTCTGTATTACTCTGATTATTTTTAAAAAGTAAAAGTAAGTGCCAAAACTAAAAGAGAAACATACTTGGTCAAGATGGGAAACTTTATTAATTTGTGGTTATATCAGTTATTGTAGTGTTTTATTTATAATTTTAACATCTATAATAATTTTGGTCCAGCCAGTCTTCTTTTTACATGTGTTAACTCTGGATTTTGGTCTGAAGATTATATCAGGCTTATATAATAAACTGAGTTTACCATTTGATACTCATTCATTAATTCATTCATCTACTCAGTCAATAAATATTTATGTCATCCTGAGCATAATTTTAGGTTTGGGGGCTACAGGAGTAGACAAGACAGACAAGTTCCTACATTTGTGGAAAAGAGCATTCATTCTGTGTTGGGGGAGGCCAAAAATAGAGATAAATCGATGTTCTTTAAAAATCGGTTCTAATAAATACTTGGCAGAAAATGAAAACCAAGTGACTTTGGACTTGATGGTGTGAGCAGGCCTCTCTGAGGAGGTGATAATTAAGCTGAGACCTAAAGAATAAAATTTGAAGCAAAAAGAGAAACAAGCAACTTCGTGAGTTATGCCACTGCTATAATCAGAAAAATAATTTCACTGACTTAAAGATTATGTATTTTGTGTATGATCATAAAATGTAATTTTGTCCTCATATTGAAAGGAAACTCCTTACATGCACACAAGTGTTCCTTCTTCAGGTGGAAGTATAGCAAATACCGTTTTTTGATAATTTAGTCAGTGTCTAAGCAATATACCCTATGTCTTTCCTTTTAATTGTAAGTGACAACCAGGTGGCATAACATATATATAACCAGATTTAATATGTGTAACCCAGGTGGTCGCTGTGTCACTCTGTTCCCCTTTCAGAGGCGCACAATCCCTCACCTTCAGTCTTTCATTTCTCCTTTCAGAGCACAGCCTGCCACTGGGAATATACCACATAGAACTGCTCTAGTGAGAAGCAACTTAATTTCAAATCATCACTTATAATTTTGGAACTCCTTTGTTACTTACACAATGTCAGGATGAAACAAAAGTTTGCTGAGAAAGTTGAAAACAAAGGAGCTAGTACCAGAGACTCAGTAATATGCTAGTGATAAATACTGATTCCCCATTTGCGGTACTCCTTGGAAATCTACTGTTTGGGGCCCTAAGGTTGTAATTATTATTAAAATTCCTATTATTTTTAGTGTGAACTTTGAACGCTGCTTTCACGATAAAGAATACCAACGGCTCTGGGGACGTGATAAGAAGCTCCAATTGGAGCAGCATATTTCTTTAGGCTTTTCCATTTCAGAGCTCAAAAGTGATCACAAAATTAACATTGAACCAACATAAAGATTCTCTAGTACACTTGAGTTGGAGCTCATTTTAAAAATCACTACCTGTATTCACTGTCCATGGAGTATTAATATTAATGGCATTTATTCTGGGTCACCATAAACACAAATAGGTGTCATAGCTCTTTAAAAAGGTTATATGCTTCAGAATGAATTTTACACACTCTAAGGATGGCCTTTTTTTGGGGGGGGTGGTTTGCTTATAATAAACTGATACTTGTTTATCTTTAAGATAGTATTTTATTTGGTACAATTCCTTATGTATATCCACAAAAGGAAAAAATCCAAATCAATCATTTCAAATATAAATCAATATCTTGAGCCTTCCCAACCTGCCCACACTTTCAAACATAAAATTATGGTAAACTTTTAAAACTTTTCATCTTTAAACTTAATTCACTAAATCTTAACTTGTTATTAATGTTTACCAAAAGCACCCTTCAAACTAAGGGACAAGATGACAAATACTCTATTTGTTGTTTCTTTAATATGGGTCAGTCGAGGTATAGCTAGAAAGTTAAACAGAAGGAAACTTCTCCAAAGGAGTAATATTAAGTTCTGTTATATTTTCATTTTTAAAAGTTGGACATGAAGCTGAAAGATGCTTATTCTACTTTCGCCTCCTAATGTCCATATCTCACCATTTCCGCTGTACACTTGGTTAAAACAGGTCTTCCTGTTTTCTAACAATTTCTGGTGGATAATATACTTTGTCTCAAATTTGGAGAACCCAAGATTTGATGAAGACATTTGAAAGTTCTTAACATTAGAAAGATGGTTCCCTTTTTTTTCCAAATGAAATTCAAAATAAGAAACAATACCAAACTGTGAATTATATTTAAGGAAGTTCCACAAATTCCAGACTTTCCCCCATGATGACCACATTGAGTCTTTAAAAAAATGTGAAACATAAAATATTTCAAAATTAATTGTTTCTATTTTTTGGTGCCAATTTTTCTGGAGCTCCCCCAATTTCTTAGGTTAATTCTGCTATTTGCCTGGATTCCATACACTCACCTCTAAAGTACTTTCCTGTATTTCCACTACTCTTTACTGGATCACTTTCAGTAGTCTAAATACTTGCAGTAATATCTCATTCCTTAAAAGAAAAAAAAAATCTTCCTTGACTACATATTCACTTCATGCAGTTTCTCTGTTACTCTGCTCCCCTTTATAGCACTCAAAATATCGTCTATATCCACTACAGAAAAGGTGAAACCACTCTGTCCCGATCACTAATGGCCTTCTTATTTCTAAATCTAGTGTTCGATTCTCAGGATTTATTTTATTCTGCAAAAATTGATGTAATTAATCATGTTTTTCTCTTTTACCCCTTTCTTTATTTGGCTTCTAGGACACTGAAGCCTTCTGATTTGTAATATATCCAAAGTCAACATTAGAATATTAAATTCTATCTTTTAAAACACCAAAAGCAATGTGAATGCTAGAAAAAAAATTGTCAAAATTAACTTTTTAAAAACTCTGGAAATTAACCAAAGACCTACCGACCTACCATCTGTAGAGCCTTTTTATTCAAGAAAAATGGCTGAATCTAGGTAACAACAGCTTAATGACACTTTCATGTCCCCTATTTACATACTTTAAAGGTGAATAGAAACAATATTGCAAAATACCAAAACTTATGGGATACAGGTAAAGGAAAGCAGAAAGAAATTTATAGCTGTAAACACCTACATTAAAAAAGAAAAAAAAAATCTCTAATCAATAATCTAAAGTTCAACTTTAAGAAACTGAAACAGAAAAAGAGCAAACTAAACCTCATGTAAATAGAAGTAGACAAATAATAAGAACTAAAGTGGAAATAAATGAAATGGAGACTTTAAAAAGAGAAAAATCAGCGGAACCAGAAATTGGCTTGAAAAGATCAACAAAATTTACACCATTTAGCTAGACTGATCAAAAGAAAAGAAGGCTCAGATTCCTAAAATCAACTATGAAAGAGAGGACGTTATTACTATATTTAGAGAAATAAAAAAGGATTACAAGGAAATAATATGAACAACTGTTTGTTAACAAATTAGAAAACCTAGATGAAATGGAAAATTTCCTAGAAAGATACAAACTACTAAAACTGAGTCAAGAAGGAAGACAGTAGGTGAATAGATCTATAACAAGACATCAAATAGTAATTTTTTAAAAATCAGCCTTACCCCAAGGAAAACCCCAAGCCCAGATAGCTTCACTGGTGATTTCTACCAAATATTTAAAGAAAAATTAACAAATTCCTCAAAAACTCTCCAAAATTTAGAAGAGGGAACTTCCCAGTTATCCTGTGATGTCAATTTTGCCAATACCAAAACCAAAGATATTGCAAGAAAATAAAATTACAGACAAATATCCCTTATTGGTACAGACATAAAAATCTTCAACAAAATGCTATCAAACTGAATCCAGCAATATATAAAGAGGATTATACAACATGACTGTTGTGTTTATTTCCAGGAATACAAGATTGGTTTAACATCTGAAAACCACAGAAAGTAATACATGTATTAATAGAATAAGAAACAGAAACCACATGATCATCTCAATAGATGCAGAAAAAGTATGTGACAAAATTCACCACTTTTTCATGATAAAAGTATTTAACAACCTTGAAATATAAAGATTCCCTCACCCTGATAAACTCCACAGCTAACATAATGGTGATCAACTGAAGGCTTTTTCCCCTTTAATCAATAATAAGACAATAATATATGATTTTACCACTCCTATTCACATTGTAGAGGAGGTTCTAGCTGGAGCAATTAGGCAAAGAAAAGAAAGAAAAGGCACCCAGATCAAAAACAAAGAACTAAAACTATTTCTATTAAAAGATTATAAACTTACATATAGGAAATCTTAATGAATCCACAAAGAAGCTATTAGAACTAAAAAGTTCAGTAAGGCTTCAGTATGTATGATCAATATACGAAATTCAGTTTTATTTCTATACACTAGAAATGAAATTAAGAAAATAATTCTATTTATAATAATCAAAGATAATGAAATACTTCGGAGTAAATTTGAGAGAATAAAAATAAGACCTATACACTGAAAATTAGAAAACTATTGGATGATATTAAAGAAGACTTAAATAAATGAAAAGTCATCTCATGTTCATGGATTAGAAAACATATTATTAAGATGACAATACTACCCAAATTCATCTATAGATCTGATGCAGCACCTATCAAAATCTGAGCTGTCTTTTCTACAGAAATTAACAAGCTGATCCTAAAATTTATATAGAAACTCAAGAGACCCACAAGAACCAAAACAATCTTTAAAAAAGAACAAAGTTGGAGCACTCATATTTCCTAATTTTAAACTCACTACAGATCTATAGTAACCAAAACTTTTATTTCTCCTTCATATCTAAAAAAGAATTTTGCTGGATATCTTATTCTTGGCTAGTAGTTTTTCCCTTTCAGTAGTTTGAATATTTTGTTCCACTCCCTCATAGCTTGGAAATTCTCTGCTGAAAAGTCCTATGATAATCTAATGGGTTTTCCTTTATAGGTTACCATCTTTTTTCTGGCTGCCTTGAGAATTGTTTCTTTGTCGTTAATTTTGACAATTTTAGTATGTGTCTTGGAGAAGGCTTTTTTTGGATTGAAATAATTAGGTGTTCTGTTTGCGTCTTGAATTTGCGTCATAGATTTGAGAAATTCTTGTCAACTATTTGTTTAAATGTGCTCTCTCTTCCCTTCTTCCTCTCTTTTCCTTCTGATATACCCATTATTCTTATATTGCTTTTTCCAAGTTAGTTCTTGCAGAGCAGAGATTCCCAACCTTTTTGGCACCAGAGACCAGTGCTCCTCTGAGAATCTAATGCCAGATGATCTGAGCTGGAGCTGAAGTGGTGATGCTAGCACTGGAGAGAGGCTGCAAATACAGATGAAGCTTTGCTTGCTTGCCTGCCATTCATCTCCTGTTGTGTGGCTCTATTCCTAACAGGTCACACACCGGTACTGGTCCATGGACTGGGGGATGGAGACCCCTGTTGTAGAGGTTTTTTTTTTACTTTTTCTTTCTCTTTCTCTCTCTCTCTCTCTCTCTCTCTCTCTCTCTCTCTCTCTCTCTCTCTCTCTCTCTCTCTCTCTCTCTCTCTCTCTCTCTCTCTCTCTTCCTTTCTTTCTTCACTCTCAAATCTCTCTCTTCTTCTTCCTTCTACATAATTTCCAGATTTCTGTCTTCAGTATTACTAATTCTTTCCTCCATTTGGTCAGCTCTATTTCCTAAGCTTGCTATTTCATTCTTCATCTCTTTTAATGAGTTCTTCATCTCCAGAAGTTCTATTTGGTTCTTTTTTAGAGTTTCAACCACCTTTGTAAAGTTTTCCTGCTGTTTGTTGATTTTATTTCTAAGTTATTGAACTGTTGATCAGAATTTTCTTGTATCTCATTGAGTTTTTTCAGAAGTGTAATCTTGAATTTTCTGTCATTTAAATTGCATATTTCGATGTCTTTTAGCTTAGTTTCTGGAGATTTTCATTTTCTTTCTGAGCTGCTTTATCATCTTGGTTGTTCATGGTGTTTGATGGACTATTTCTCTACCTAGGCATTAACGAAAATGTACCCTGCTTTTTATTTTTTAAAGAAAACTTATTACATAGTGATCTTTCTTTAACAGACTGATAAGAAGTTTTTCTTTTGATTTTCAGTAGGTGGCACCCAAGACTCCTTCACTGCCCAAGCCTCCTCATTCTCTGCTTCCAGGTTAAAAATGCCCTTTATTCTCTGGAGAGATGTGTGCCTCCTTTGTGATCAGGTGACCTAGGTTTCAGGGCTCCACCCGCATGGAAGAATGTGAAGGGTGATGGGAGCCCTGAGCCTATGAAATGGCCCTGAAGTCCCCCATACTGCCCCAACTGCCAGAGCAGGGGATATCTCTCACACCCCCATGCTTCTGACATCACTAGCCTGATTGTTAATAGTTCTCTCTTTCTCAAAAGTGCCCTGATTTAGACAATTATTTATATGGTCATACTCCCTTATACCTGGTTTTCAATAACATATCAATTAACTTATCAGTGAACCAAGGTCATTGTTTCTCAAATTGTGTCCACTCAGATTAGATTGTTTTCTGGCTGTCTCCCAACATGCTCCCCCAGATTGTTCAGTTGTTTAAAATACTTGGATTCAAGAGTAACCACAGAAGACATCCTGCTTTCCTCTCACTCTTTCTTCAGGACCTAGCACTTCTCTTTCTAGACTTTTCTCCTCATACTTCTTGAACATAACATTGCTTTACAATGATCCCTTTCTCTGTATTTATCTTTCACAGCAAACTGTGAACTTCTTCTAAAAAAAAAAATTATATAACATTTAACTTTGTATCCAAAGCATGAGGGCACTGTGCTCCTGGTACATAGTTTCTTTTGATAGTTGTTGAAGAATAAAGGAAAAGAAACTGGATAGGAAAGCCACTTATTTGTTGGCTTATTTGTTGGCTTTATCATCTTGAGAGTCTGTTCAAATAATTTTGCTCAATATTTTCCATCGTATAATGACTAACCATTAATGATGGCTTCCAAACCCAAGTGATCTCAAAATAATTAAAATGGGCAATTGAATTTAGGGATGAGCTTTGTATAAAAAAGATCCCAATAGGTGTTCCTATTTCCTTGAATTGCACAATAGACTGTTTCATGCTTCTTCGTACATGAGGTAACATGTCAAATTTATACCCACTATGAAATAAAGGCTTAAAAATAACATGATGTAATTTCTGAACTATAAAATTATTAGACTGAGTAGAGGGCTCATCTTCACCAATTCATTGTTACTTTGGTACTCATTCATGCAAATGTTATTTTTTAAAATTATTTTTTACCAATTCTCAGCTAAAAAAAATATTGTCATGTAAAGTGAGCTCTGAAAACTTTGCTTTCTGTTAATTCTGATATCATGATGCATTTTATTCTGAATATTTAAAAAAAAATTATTACCAAAAATAATATTAGCATTTATTGAATATCATTGTTTCTTACATGTTAGAGGCCCCATTTGTATCTAAATAACTTTTTAATTTTTACTTATGTAGAATATTTTATTTCAAGGCCTGAAATTTATTTTTCTCATGAAATTAAAGTATCTTTGTTTGCTCTTTACTATTTAATTATACTTTTCCTATTCCATATAATGTCATCTAATTGCATTTGTTTCTAATTGACTAAACCAATTATGTTAGTAAGATGATGATTGCTATAGGATATTCTGGTTTGTGTAATAAAAATTGTGGAGTGTTGTATGCTTCTGCTACAGAGAGACTTACTGGCTAGAAAATCCTTATAAGTATTGTTAATTTTATTTTTTAATATGTAAAAACAGAAAAGGGAGACATGGGGAAAACAAGTTAGTGATCTAGATAAAAATGAATAAATAACTTCTCTCTATTAATGAATAATAATAAAACTTTCATAGAATTTACATTTGCCCAGAAGTATTCTTCATGTTTTACATATGTTAACTTTAGTTCTCACAACATAGGTCATATAGCTAATAAATGGTAGAACTGGGATTTAAACACAGGCTATTTGATGTTTGCAGTGTACATGCTGAACAAATAGTCTACACTGTAAACAAAGTATTCTTAGATGAGAAGTATTTTGTGGAGATTCTAAATTCAGGAGATCCAGGTTTTCTCAACAATCTTTGTTCCTTAATAAAAGTGAAATGTATACTTTAATTATAGTGCCATTATTACTATGAAATAATACATTAAGAAACAGATTTTATGGGCATTTTCCTGTTTTCTTTTTAAATTCTTCTACTTGTTTACACTTTTAGATGAATATTTCTGAAATGACAGTTATTTCACAAAATTCCTTTTAACTAAAGCAAAACATATGGTAAAAGGAAAGAGCGAAGTGTTTAAATTGGCAATATACCTTAGCATAAAATATATGATCTAGTCTTAATATATTTTCCTACATCTCAGATGGCGAAATAGACTTATAGAGAACATTGGTTACCAAGCTAAATATCACTAAACCAAATTTACTTTGCAATCTAAATTTTGAGGATTGATCACTTATATATCATTTAAATTAACTTAATATTATACTTGCTTATATAAAAGCATTGGCTTTGGAGTCTGACAGACCTGGGTCCAAACTCCAGCTCCCTTACTTATCAGATGTGTCACCTGGGTAGTTAACTTAATCTTCTTGGCTTCCAATTATACATTTCATGACTTCTGTGAAAATCAAGTTAAAAATTTTCAGTTTTGCCTGGCACATAACTTATGTCCATGTATTCAATAAATAGAGTCGTAGGCTTCCCCCGCTGCTCACTTCTTCAATAAACTTACCAAGTTTGTTTTCACACACTCACGGCCTAGGTGAAGCTTTTAACATTATAAACTTTGATAAACAAAATGAATTGATTCATATCTAAAAAGAAAAAATTCCAAAAATATTTTGAAAAGAAAATAGTTGATATTTACATGGGACATATTTGGAAATATTTTCCATTTAGCTTCCTTTAAGAATGAACATTAATTAGTGCTTCAACCTAGCATACTATGGATTAAAACAAAATCAAATGTGAAATTTGAAAAAAAAAATAAGCATGAGGTAAAACATTTTAATTAGTCATTTGGATATGAGTTAGCAAGACAGCTGAGAATGAAATGAACTCTAGTGAACTCCAGGCACTCCCATGGACCACACCCATACATACCAACACACTATACCAATGGTTTATCAAGACTAGGCCCTGAACTGATAATTTGCATAGAATCTCTGTGCATTTGGAGACTATTCACAGTAATGCAGTATCTGTATTACAAAGTTACCATTTCATGGGTAACAAAACCAATATAAATTAAGAATCTGAGCTGGTAGGTAGATAAGGCACTTTTCTACTAATTTCAAACATACTTGGGGGGGGAAAATGACAAGGATAGCTTCTTTTTGCATTAGCACCAAATTTCAGATAAATTTTAACTTTGTTTTTGAAATTTCAAATTTACCCAATTTCTGGAGGATCTTCTTTTTTTAAACCTTATTTTAAGGAAAGTTTTCATAGGACTAATAATTTGCAGTATACCTGTCTTTTAAAAATAACAACACATTAAACCATAGGGAACTGAATTGTGATCTTTAAAATGTTTATATATGAAAGATTTTTTATAAAAATGACAAAGATGGAAACTATGTCCAAAACTGACATAAAAATATGCTATTGACTACCAAGTAGAGCATGGGCTTTGCAGTAGGTCTTCAGGTTGTGATTAAGTGAACTGATATGTAGTTACTCTCACTCAAACTCTGTGGTCTAATTTTGTAACGTGGAAGAGGGGATATAGTTAATGTGTCTTTTTTCCACACACACACACACAGAAAAAAAAAAACATTTAAAGTATTTGCAAACAAAGGAGAAAGTTGAGTAATTTTTCCAGTGACTTTTCTCGATACTCATTCGACACATATTTGAGTGCCAACAGGTGCAAAGCCCTTGGATCTAATGACAAACTAGCTTATCTCACTTATTCAGACACATAATATTTCCAATAACTTTTTTTTTTAGCTGAGCACTCATTAATTTTTTAAATAAATTTTATTTTTTAGAGCCGTTGGTAGGTTCACAGCAAAATCTGAACAGAAAGTTACTGTACAGTCTCTGTCCCAACACGTGCAAAGCCTCCTCCACTATCAACATCTTGTACCAAAGTGGTGCATTTGTTACAGTTGAAGAACCTACATTGATACATCATCTCTCAAAGTCCATAGTTGACATCAGGGTTCATTCTTGGTGTTGTACATTCTATGGGTTTTGACAAATGTATAACGCATGTATCCACCATTAGAGTATGTTATAGAATAGTTTCGCTGCCCTAAAAATCCTCTGTAATCTGCCTATTCATCTCTCTTTTCCCTACTGGATGTCACTGATCTTTTTATTGTCTCCATAGTTTTGCCTTTTCCAGATTATCATATAGTTAGACTCATATAATATGTAGGCTTTTCAGGTTGGTTTCTTTCATCTAATATGCATTTAAGCTTCTTCCATGTCTTTTCATAGCTCGATAGCTCATTTTTCTTAGTGCTAAATGTTCCATTGTCTGGATATACCACAGTTTATTCGTCTACTGAAGAACATCTTTGTTCCTTCCAAGTTTTAGCATTTATGAATAAAGCAGCTATAAACATGCAGGTATTTGTGTGGACATAAGTTTTTAACTCATTTGAATAAATACCCAGGAGTATGATACCTGGATCATATGGTAAGAGTATGTTTATTTTTATAATTAATTGCCAAACTGTCTTCCACAGTGAATCTGCCACTCACAATTAAAAAAAATAAATTTTGCAAAATTTCTATATGGTTTTCACCATTAACTTTTTTGTAAAATAGAATATTTTTATCATAAAACAATAATGCTTATTATACTAAGTTAACAATATAAAAAGGCAAGTTTTTTAAAAAAAGATTTTATTCCTCAAAGACACTCATAATCATTTGATATTTCTTTTAGTCTTTTTTGTGTGCGTGCATAGCTTTTGTGTCAAATTTTAAATTTGATTTATCTAGAATTCTCACCAAAGACGATGTTTTTCTTAGACACAACCCAAATCGAGAACACTAATTATTGAGAATGTTATAACTTTAAAAAATGTAACATAAACTTTTAAATGCAGTATAGGCATTATGAACACAATGCAGCTAAGGGTATCAACTTCCCAAAGTTTGTTTTGTTTCTCTAAGTACTTATGTACCTGTGTTCTCACACCTCTGCTCTTGTCTTTTGTGGGACATGGGACTAGAACCAATACAATTTCATTTCGGGTTCAGTTTGAAATCTGCTATAATTATTTGGTTTGGGTTTGTTTCACATCAAAACACGTGTTCCAACTACTTGGTTTGAACCATTTTGGATTCTTGTTAAGGTTTTGTAAACTAAAGTATCTAGGACCATTAAATGACAGTCAAATTTGGATTTATTTGTTTCTAAAAATATGGCTCCTTAAGCTGCATAAATTTTAATATACTGATGTTACCAGATTGCCATCAGAAAAAGAAGCCCTGAAGTTGGTGGAATTGATTTTCTAAAAGAGAGGCTCTCTAGACAAACAACCAAAACAATGTTAACTGCCAAAAGTGATATTTGTGGGCAGGATCTTTGCTAGATTCCTATGCTGCTGTGCTATGTGGAAGAAAGTTAGGCTTTTATATTATCTACGGACTGTTAGGATTACATGTTCTAAAGCTGCTGCTTTAAAATCAGCAATGAAGGTTTGGAGAGCCCAAGTTTGACAAGGCTCAAGTATAACATAGCTGATCTTTAATCTGATTATACTAATTTATAGCAAATCTGTTAATTGTTAAGAATATCAACTTCTTCACCTTTCTTTGGCCTAATTTTCCACATTATTGATCATATTGCAAAAATATCCTTTGTTGGAAGGTTCTAAAAAACATTTTGGAGAAATGCAGAATATTAACAAAATGCTTTAAAGGACCAATTGATGTAGTTCATCAGATACTCAAGGGTATTAATTGTAAGATGCTTTACGATTTTATATACAATTAAGAAAAAGCACTTATCATCAATTAATTGTAAGATGTCATTAACTGTGAGATGCATTTCCATTTCAGAAATGTTAAAAATTGTTAAAGTGTTTTTGGTTTCTAAGCATCATTCTAACTTTAAAGACAATAAAGCAAAGTTACAGTGAATCCAAGATTGGTTTTCAGTATGGACATTAAACTTTCCTGATTGTCATTTATCATTTATTGTGGAAAAACTCCAAAATCAGACCAGCGAAAAACCAAGCGGCATTTGGACAGTTGGCGAACTCAGGTTCCTTACCTGCAGTCTCAAAAGAACTAGTGATCTGAAGATCTGGTCCCCCGAGCTTGGTTGCAACATTCCTTATATACAGGATTTTTACACAAGCTGATTGGTTGATTTGAATTCAGACAGTTACAAATGGCAGGAGTTGCTATGGTTACAAGTAGTAACATTAGGAACATGTTGAGGGGCAGGAGTTGCTATGGGTTACCCTCCCCTGCAAAGTGTTACATAGTGGGGGAGCTGCTAACAAACAGGGCAAGTGAGGTTTTGCAGCCAGCATATTTACAGAAACAGAACAAAAAGGCTAATTAGTTTTTAATGAAAATTTCTCTTCAAATTAATCATAGATTGAAGTAGCTCAATAAATATTAACTACAATAAATTTCAATGAAAAAATAAATAACTTCAAAATTGAATTCAATTCTGAAATCTTTCAAGGCGGTCATGGATTATTTAAAAGGAAATCACTTGAAATAATAAACACTGTCTAAACAAAACAATCGAGAAAGAATATAAACTCATCTAGGCTAAAGAAACAAACAGAAACATTTAGTACTGTATTATAATATCTTCCTGGACTGATTTTAAATTAAGATAAACACTAAGTTATTACCCAAAGTGTCACATTTTTTTTTTTTTAGAGCAGGGTTATCCACCTGTGCAATTTAAAATTTTCTAGTAACAAGCCACATTTAAAAACAACCAAACAGTGAAATTAATCATTAAATTTAACCCGATATATCAAAAATACTGTTTCCACATGTAATCAATACACAACTTATTAATGAGGTGGTCTTAGACCTCTGGTGTATGGTTTACACTCACAGCACATCTCGATTCATACTAGCCACATTACAAGTGCTCAGTAGCCACATATGGCTACCCTATTAGGTAAGTAGTCTTAGGGGAGTTCAAGAGTAACTGATTCTTTACGTTTTGAGTGGAGATTGTCTTAGATGTTAGACGCGATTTCTAACATGCTTCTGCGAGGCAGAAGATAATTTTACTCCCAGGTCCTTTGAGATCCGAGATGCCACAGCACTAAAACAGTGAAGCGGGGAAGGCGAGGGGAAACCCTTGCGCGGAGGAACGTGGTTTGGAGGAGGGCCTACGCCGCTGGGAGCAATGTCTGCAGAGAGGCTGCGAACACACCGCTCAAAGTTACAGTGCGGCTGCCTGGAACCCCGGCTCTTTTTCTGGAGCAACGTGGAACACCAGAGCCGGACGGAAAACTGCCTCCAAGGCGGACACGAGGTCACGCTCCGCCGCCGCCGCCACCATCGCCACCACCACGAGTTTGCAACACTAGTAGCCCAGGGCTCCTCGGCCCGACGCGGAGAGGTAGGAGGCGGCCGGAGACAGGAGCCCGGGGAAACACACGGCCAGCGTCCAACAAGAAAAGCCTCCCAAGGGCGTGCTGGCCACGGTGACGCAGCGACCGCGACAGCGGCGGGGTGGGCGGAGAGGAGTGGCGCACACCGCCCCTCGGAGAGGCGGGCGCCGCGGTTGCGGAGGGCGGGGGCCGGGAGGGGCGGGGCGCGCCGGGGAGTCGGGGCGCAAGCTGCCGGTTTCGATTAGTACGCGGAGCTGCGGCGGCGGAACAGGGCGCGGAACGGCGCGGCGGGGAGCCGGGTGGCGAGGCGCTGGGGCGGCGGCGCGCGGGGTCGGGCGGGCGGCGGCGCGGGTGTCGGGAGGCCAGCCCGAGCGCGGAGTCACAGCCGCCCTGACCACCCAGCTCGGCCACCGCAGCGCCCGCAGTCGCGAGCGCGCCCAGGGCTGCGCGCGCGGGCGAGGGCGCGCGGGCGAGGGCGCGCGGGCGAGGGCGCGCGGGCGAGGGCGCGCGGGCGAGGGCGCGCAGACCCTGCCCGCCCCTTCCTCCCCACCCCACTCCGCCCCTTCCTCTCCCCACCTACCTCTTCGCTCCTGCGCCCCCGCGCCGGGCGCCTACCCTGTCCTACTGCGGGAGCGCTGTCCGCCGCGGCGGCCGGAGCGGGCCGGGCCGGGGGATGGCGCTGCTGGACCTGGCCCTGAAGGGAATGGCCATCTTCGGGTTCGTCCTCTTCTTGGTGCTGTGGCTGATGCATTTCATGGCCATAATCTACACGTGAGTAAGGGGCAGTTGAAGGAGCAGGAGGCGAGGGTCGGGGCCTCAGGGGCAGGCGAGGGTGGGAGGGATTGCGCTTCGGAGGGGATTGGATTCGGGTGGGGGTGGAGAAAGCTAATTCTCAGACTGTTTCCACCATTAGCTTCCCCTCTGGACGAGCTGGGGAGGGGGGTCTTTGGGAGGGAAAAGTGGCGAGAGGTGGTGGTGGTGGTGGTTGGCGTTTGCTGTGCTTCAGGCGACTGCACAGGGGAAGGAAGACTACTTTCTTCTTACACGTCGCGCGGAAGGTTGCTTGCTTGGTTTTGTGTGATTTTTCAGCCTAACCAGATGTACGGTGTATTTTTTTTCCCTCTTGACCTGGGCCACATTTCTGTTATTACATAGTGACCGTTTCCACTTTTATGGGAGGCGTACACAGCCACCTAGAAACCTGTATATATTCTTCCTGGGAGAGCTCTGTGTCCTTAGATAGGTGTGAAGCACCTGTCCACCTTGAAAAATAGCCTCCAAACCTCTGAGCTGGCGTTATAGTCTTGAGTTGTGTCAGCTTGTACATTTCAGTATGTTTTCTTTCCTCCCCCCACCCCCAGTTTCTTATTTGTTGTCTTGTTTAGATTTGTGTGTCGTCTCCCCTCCCTTCATTATTAATTTAACAAATAATTCTTGAGGCCTACTAGATGCCACATTCACTGGAGACAGTGGTGAGCTGGACAGAATTTCTGTCCTCATAGAGCTTATATTCCAGAAAGAAGAGACAGAGAGTAAAAATTTGAATAAAGTTATTTCCAATTGTGATAAAGCCCATGAATAAGATAAAACAGGGTGATGGGATGTGTAATGACATGGAGTATGTGGCTAGTTTTGATATTTGAGTTGTTTAAATGTCGTTAAACTGAAATCAGCCTTCGTAAAGAAATGAATGACATGCATAGAGCCCGGGACTGATGTGCATTCATTGGTTTTTTAGCATAAAAGAGGATGATTGTATGGGGGTATTTTTTACCGTCCACTAGGATAGGGTATATGTTAGCATAGGAGAGGGCATATGTTAGTAGAGGACTTTAAGGGATTATTTTTAGTTTTCTTTTCACTTGTTACTACAGAAAAAGTTTGCTTTTCCTTTTGAAAATGCTGCATTTTATTGTAGAGTGATGGCATTTCCTAGTACTGGAGAGGGATGCTACACTGTACAAGACACACTAATACTTCTTTGAAGATGAAAGGAAACATGTCACTTGGATATTGTTGGTCTTAGTTTTTAGCGTTTGTGAGCTGTGGTCACTGAACATTCTGGAGTTCATTTTAAATATATGAATGCTTAAAATACAGTTTTGTTTTTCCAGTCATAAAATAAGAAGTGCTTTCTGTATAAGGGATTTAGACAATACAGAAAGGAGTAAAGAAGTTAAACACACACATCAAAACTTTGTTAACCATTACCATGTCAACTTTTTGTAACATTCTTTTCTATTATATTTTTGTGTGTTAAGATAAAGGGAATGGGTGGAGGAAGAGAAGAAAGGGAAGGAAGGAGAAAGAAAGGGACCTTATTACTGTTCTGTAACCTGCTTTTGAAATTCATCTATTTAATAAATGCTTTTTGGGATGTTCTTTTGTACAAGGCACTGTTCTAGGTGCTGGAAATAAGACTGAAGAACAAGACATTCAGGGCCTATGCTCACATGAAGCTTCCATGTAACAAGTTGTGTCTATTTTTTTTTTCATGTTAATAAATATGATCTCTGCATCATTTTTAATAGATGCATGGCATTTTCCTATATGACATACTAACATATATTTGTTGGTTTTGATGGTATTTGGGTTGTTCACAGTATCTCAAGATTACAGGCAACACCGATGAATTCATTTACATACATTTTTGAAAGATGACCTCCTTAGTTTCTTAGTTATTATTCTGCAGGAAGTGGTGCACATTTTAAACTTTGATACATACTGCTCTATAGCAAAGTTGTATCTGTTCATAACCCTAGTAACCCTGTATGATGGTCCCCATTTTCTCCTTACTAAGTATCAGGCTTTTTACTGTTTTGTTTTTGCTTTAATTACTAGTTCTATTGAACACATTTATATGTTAATTACATTTAGTTGTAAATTACATATTTATAATGCTTTGCCTGTGTTGTAATCTTATTGCTGCATTGATCTTTTTGATATAAAGATTTTTTTGTGATACAATTTTTTCCCATTTGTTTTCTTAGTATTTTGAGTTTTCTTAGTTTCTTTTTTTTCTCTTTTTACATTTTACTCTTTGTGTACTCAATATTTCATTTTTTCTGTAATGAGATCTAAAGTATTCATTTTAGCTTCACTTAAATATTTAGACACTTTTTCCAGGATCATTTGTTGAATGATTATTTAATTATTCCGCAGTTTTGAAATACTGTATTTATTATAGACTGAATTTTTCTGTATAGTTGGGGTTTTGTTTCAAGGCTCCCAGTGCTCTTTCATCGATGTATTCTTGTATCAGACATCCACTGTTTTAATTAGAAGTTTTATTACCGGTGAGGCAAGCCCCTCATTATTCAGCTGCAAACTTTTTTTACTTTTTTGGCTTTTTACACATTTTTACTTAAATATGAACTTTTAGAATCTTGTTTTTTGAACTGGAATTGTTAAACGTGTGGCTCAATGTGGAAAAAATTGACTTCTTTCAGCATAGGATCATGAAATATTCGTTTTTGTCTGTTTTATATATACATAACTATGAGGTCACACTTCTTTAAATAAAATTAACTCTGGTGATGTAGCCCTATACTCTGAGTAACCATCAGGGAGTGTTTAGACTTTAGACAGCTCCTGAATCATCTTAAGTTATTTACTTTGTGTTGAACTGCAGTTTTCTTAAAATGCTTCTAGTTTTTGAGAATAATACAAACATTTAGCTAAGTCGAAATACTGTAGAGAGACTTTGTATTTATTTTCTAATACCCTACAGAGTTACTTTTTTTATTGACGGTAACAGGATCCTATAAAGTTATGTGGAAATAAGGAAAATGCAATTAGTTTATAGCAGATTATAATGACTAGCTAAATAAAGGAATCTTATGAATACCTTTCTGAAATGGATAACTGAACATAAAGCAAATAATCAGCTTAATTGATGTATCAATTATTTTACCTTTTTCTTTTTGGTAAGTTCTTCTGGTCTCACCTTCAAAATTATTTACATGTTTGATTTGCTTCCTTTCTTACTGAAGGAAAGATACTTCCAAAGTTAATTTGAGTTATTTTTAAGCAGAGAACTAAGTTTCTCTCTCTCTCTCTCTACTCTTTAGTAAAATTGCAAATTTGATATCAACATTTTGACAAGCAAAGTTAAAGGATGTTGGCAACAACATTTTGGTTAAAATACTGTGCTAAGCATTCTGTATTTTACTGAAGAATATATTTTCTGAATACAGGTTCTATGTCCTCTAAAATTCTCTTGAAATAAGGTAAAGTATTAAATAAGTTGAAATAAACAGATATCAGTACTTTCTCTCTTTGTAACTCGTGGAAATGGAGCCTGTTTTCAAAAACTCAGATGGCTCCATGTCTGGTTTTCAGATGCAGAATCTGCGGGCTCCTTATTGTCAAAAAAAAAAAAAAAAAAGTTTAAGTCATGCAAATATTGTAGAAAAATTGCTGAGAAAAACTTAAAAAACATTAAAGAACACAATTGGTTATATTTTAAAAATTAAATGCAGTGTGTAATGGTATATAGTTAATTTAGAGTCAATGCTCTATTGTATTATATCTTCTTAAAATGAGATAAAGAGTCTGTGGCCATGCTACCATGAACAAGCCCGATCCCATCTGATCTCAGAAGCTAAGCAGAGTCGGGCCTTGTTAGTACTTAGATGGGAGACCGCCTAGAAAGGCCAGGTGCTGTAGGTATAAAAAAATAAAAAATAAGGGCTTGTAAGCTGACAAGGTCCTTGCAATCTGTGAGGTCGACCAAGGCTTGCCTCGCCTAAAAAAATAAATAAAGGAGATCAAGGGTTGAGTATTGGCCTGTATTTAACAATGGAGCTGAATATGATTAATCCAATGAACAATTCATATTCAATGAAATTATATATTCTGATATCACAAATGTCTTATAATTGCTATAAGCCTGGAATTTTTTTTTTAATGAGGTAATTTATAAACTAGAAGATTATTTTCAATATTTTGAAACTATATTCACTGGTATCTCTACATGCTGCTTTGCTCCTTTCCAATTTTAGTATATGTGCTGCCGAAGTGAGCACAACTTTCCAATTTTAATATTGAACTGATGCTTAGTCACTTCATTACACATTTTAGATGGTAGACATTTGTAAGATTTCTGCCTAAAATGTTAAAGGTAATATTCACATTAGAGCATTTGAGATGCAAGGCTCTTATTCCCAAGATTTATATTTCCTAAAAATAACTAATAATTATAGCCTCAGTAGGCAGAGTTGGTTAAGAGATCTTTATGAGTTTTTTTTTTTTTTTTGAAAGCTAGTGTGGTTTGATAGCGGGTGTGGGGGGAGGGCTGTAATGATGTCATATCAGAGCCTGGAACCAGTTGTTTTCTTCCCGTTTTTAGCCTTTAAGAGCCATATTGCTGGATAAGGGAATCTAAACATGACACTTTGCCTTTTTCTCCTCCATCTCCATTCTTTTACTCCTCTCTCTCTTCCCCATTCCTCCCCTTTTCAGATGATCAGAATTTCCCCTTCTGTACATAATGTCCTAATGTTTAGTATTAGACTCTATCTTTTCTGTTAATTGACTGGGAGTGCCAGGCCTGTATGGAAATACATCTTGCATCTGTAAATATTAACTACTCTCTAGTAAACAAGAGATCCTTTTCCCGGAAAATTTTTTTTTGCAAGTTAATTCTGCTTTTCCTGACTCTTCTAGTATAACAACTTTTATACGTGCTACATAGCTTTTGAATGGAATTTAAACACTTGTAATACGAACATAACTGATAAACTACCTGTCAGAAATTAATTATAAATTTTGACTATCATTTTAGATAGCATGGGTTTTGCCTTAAATTCATTAATACATTGGTGTTCTGAGCCTTAGTGGAATGTAAATTGAGAGCTTCTTTTCTTTCTTTAGTTCTGAGGTTACACTTGGACTTTGGTCAAATGTTGATTAGTGCAGGTCATTGCTGCCAGAACCACCTTTTGGTGCATGAATGGGGGCAATTGAGCCCCTTTAACCTGAGCCTGAGAAGATACTGAATTGGACTATAATGTGAGAGCCTTAAAAAGCAAAATGAAAATTGTAATTCAGTGTCAATATTCAGTGACGGTTGTTGATTCATCATTCCTTTCCTTTTTCTACATCATTTTCTATACTTTATCTCTATCCTAGATTATTGAAACTACCTCTTCTCACTGGTATCTCTACCTACAGCCTTGTTCCCTTTGTACTTCATTTCTCTTAACTGTAGCCTTATCCTGCTGGAGCTCTGATCTTAGATCATACGCTTAAAATCTTACCATAGTTCCCCACTGCCTTCTGGGTAAAATTCAAACTCCCTAACAACATCCGTATAGTTCTTCAAGAGCCATCCCTTGCACCTGTGTCTTCAACAACATTGAATTACTGGCATTCTTTTGACTATGCAAAGTACTTTCTTTGGAATTCTCTTTCCTTTCTTTTTTTCTTTTCCCTCCCTCCCACTCTCCTTTTTGTTTAACTCTGACTTGGTCAAGTAATTTTAGATTTTAGCCCCTTACTGGGGTAGGCACCCCCTTTTATGTCCTTTCATAGTACCTTGGTTTTACTCATCTAATTTATAAATTTGTGTTCAGTTTTCACTTTTTCCAATTAGGTTGTAAGCTTTTGAGAGTAGGGATATTGTCTTATTTACTGTTGTTCTCCAGTGTCTACTAGATACTCAATAATTATTTGTTGAATAAATGATCTTTAAAATTTTCCAGTAGTAATGGTGGATTTTTGCTCATTTATTATTAATTCAGCATCATTTGGCCATTGTGATTTTGAGCTAGATGGCCAGAATTTGGGATGCTTTCAAGAGCTGTGGACTTTAATGAACTTGGTTGGACCAAAGGTAATCTTTTTTTCTCTCTATTTCTAATTGCTGGTTAAAATAGAAGCAGCTCTATCAATAACATGTTTACCTACAAATGTGAATCCCTCTTCCCTCACGTTTTCCAGAGAGAATGCCTGTCTTGCTATTCATAATTTTTACATTTGGATCTGTGCTTTGGGGAATGCATGTTCCCATGCTGTCTTGAGTTAGTTGACATGCAAATCATAACAAGTTCCCCCAACTTTTCCTCCATCCATAGAATTTAATTTTATTCACAAAATAGTTATTTAAACATTACGTTCAGCTTTTGAAGAATAGCTTTGGGGAAGTGTGTAAAAGAGAATTAGGGCAGTCCCCTTAGTTTTCTTTTGGTTTGAAAAGAGTAGATTTTGACTTTATGGTACATTTGAGGGTCTCCTGTATTTTTGTGCATTATCTACTAAGACCATATCATCTGGGTGCCTTTCTTAATTGCTTGTAGGAAAATACCACGCTCTACTTTCCATACACCAAGTCTAACTATCATCACCTAAGAGTTGGTGAGTTGGGGTGTTTTATGGGAGAAGGAGCAAAATTAGTAAAGATCTATTTGTTTTCTATGGTGATGGAATCTTATGTATTGTGTACTATATAAGTCTGTTGTCCAGTGGAAATAGTTTGTGTTTTTTAATAAATTTAACTCACTGTTGGTTGTTGTGTGCTCTCTGGGGCATCTTGTGTGTGTGAATTCAGGTGCTTTGTGTTGCAGATGAAGCCCGTCTTGATGAAGTACCATTTTTGAAAAGATAAGCACTGTATGAAAATAACATGACACACAGTGATCATAAACACACAGTAACAGTCTCCGAGGGCACAGTCATAAGTAACAACAAATGAAGCCTTTAATCGTTGGAAGTTGCTGGCATGGACTATAGGAAGTAGGGGACCTGCTGATATAGCAGGCAGCCTCATTTTACATGAAATATTAACAAGCTTGGTGGCATGCAGCAGAGAAAAATTCCTAGAGTCAGATAAATTGCTTCCACTGAATCACACAGAAGAAATATAAAGATAGCACAATCTGGGGCTGTTAGCAAGGTGAACTTCGCCCTCAGGGGATCCATATTCTCCCTCAGGAGCCAGGAGGGAGATTCTTGTGCCTAGCTTCTGCGAGGAGCAGCATAGTATTATATTAGGTTGCTGCTCCTCTGTCTAAACGGGAAGAACACAGCTCGTCCTCTCTCATAGGAGTTTCCCTTCATCCCAGGCTTCCCTCCTGCTCAGAACTCTATTAGAATACATTTTAAATTGGTTCAAGCCATTAAATAAACTGAGTGAGCAGGTTTGGGGCGGGGCGGAGAAGGATAAAACAATAAGCTGAAATGATGAAGAAGACTAAGAATTTTAGAGATTGAGATGTTAGGCAATAAAAAAATCAGCTAGGAAAAATAAGACCACGCCATCAATTCGAAAGTTGAAAACCCTTATGCAGAGAGGCAATTAGGATTCATCGAGCTGAAGCCGCTGTGAAGTCCAGCAGAAGCCCTGGATATTTCTTACCATCACTTGGAGGTCTTTGAAATGTTCCCCGAATAGATGTTCTTCAAGATTACAACAGAAGACAAGACCCTCAAGGCCTCTCTCTTTTGCCTGTGATTCATCCCTTGTGACCTTTTAGACTTGTAACTGAGAAGGTACCCCGGATGCAGTCCTGTTTCCCGTTCCTGCTGCTGGCAGGGACGCCCTGCAGCAGCGTGCTGTGATCACCTCCCCTTCCCTATGAATAGGATTTGTGTTTTCCCACATAGTGACTCTAGCTCCTAATTTAAAGTTTAATTTAGAAATAATTCCTCAGGGAAAGAACACATATTGAAATTTGACTGTGTTTTCTATCTTCCCAAGGTTGCTCACTTACATTTTGGGATCATTTTATTCTTTAAAAATGAAACAAATCAAATCCATTGACTATTCATATAGGAGGTCCATTCCTTTTATACCCAAAGTGTTCCTGAAAATGTAACAACACATTTCTGAAGATCAAATGGATGCACATGTTAGGTGGGGAGATTCTATTCCAAGAGAACTAATAATATTACAATTGCAAATTATGGCTCTGCTGGTCCTGATGCCTGGGACGTGCTGCCATTGATTGAGAGTCCAGGTGTTGGAGTTGTGGGGCAGGGCCTTCCCTCTGGCAAGAGTGGCCTGAGAAGGCCACCTTGTCATCTTTGCCCTGGGGACTGTGCTGGATGTGGTGATGTAATGGTAAACAAAACAGAACAAAATCTTTCCTAGAGTCCCTCAAAATGTCTTCATCCTAGAATGTGGTATTGTTTGGATTACATAGTAACCAGTAATTACTTTGTACATTGTATCTATTACTTTGTACATTGACCTGTGGAAATTATTTTAACCTTTGTCTCTCAGCTGAGGGTGGCAACTTTTCAATCCAGCTGGGCCACTTGGCTACAGAAGCTAACATTTTGAATCAGGCTCTGAAGATAGAGGAATTAAGGGAAGCCAGGATTGCCCAACTGAGAACTCATCTTATAGTTTAAAAGGAGAGCTCAACTAAAAAACAGTAACAGGTCATTTTCGGTGGATAATAATTTGTGATATTTAATGTTCCTCATGGTCATACTTGCATTGTTTTTACATTTCAGATGATGTCTATAGAACTTTAAATTGGTTCCTAAATATTGGGTGTGAGTTTAACTTTGAAAATAATTTTATCCTAAATATTGGATATAATTTAAACTTTGCATTAAAAGTGTTTTATATCATGTTTTGACCATTTTTACTGTGATTTGGGGCTTTTGATGATTCGCTTTTCTCCCTTTAGATTTTCTTAATACATGAGAGTTAGTTCTTTTTTTATGAAAAACCATCATGAAGGCCTAATATTTAAGTATATATGAATCTTTAAATGTATGGATTTCTAGTTTTTCCATTTTGATGTATGCGTGTCATCAGAGTTGAACATCTCTAAATCTCTATGGTAATTCAGAGAAGTTATATTTGGTGGGAAATGTCCTTAAAATTAGCTGAGTTTTTAAAATTACCAATAATGGCTATTATTGAATGTTTACTTTGTGGCTAAATGCCATCTATTTCTCACAACTACTTTATAATGTAGGTACTATTATCCACACTTAAAAAAAAAAAAGAAAAACTTCAGATAAAGAAGTAACTTGGCTAAGGATAACACAGCTATGAAGCTGATAGAAATTCAGACAGTCTACCTCTGGCTCAGGCTCTTAAACCAGCATGATATATACTGCCAATGATAAACTCAAAATAATCCCTGAAGTAATCCATAGGATTAGGGTATCTGTATGGGGATTTCTCCAGTTGCTGTGAATCTTAAATTACTGATCATTGGCAACAGTTACATTATTATCGCGAGAACCCTGTTTATTCTCTTCCGCATTCTCACACCACTTGTATAGCTCCTTCACAGGCTTCTGGTTTTCAGGCCATCCCATAACTGCTGATCTTTCTAAGAGCTTCCACCTCAGTCCTCTTCTTACAGTAATCTAGTCTTCTTAGGCTCAATATTCTCAACTTTGACTGTACTTTGGAATCACCAAGAGAGATTTCTTTTTTTTAAAAGTTGGCTGCCTGGGTCTCAGCCTTGGAGATTTCGACCTAAATGGTCTGGGCATCAGGATTTTTTTTTTTTTAACTCCCCAAGTGATTTTCATGTGCAGTTAAAGTTGAGAACAATTTCCCTGTGGTATTTATCCATAATTGTGACCTCTACTTTCTACCTCTTGGCTCCATTTCTCCATCTAACCCAGAACTCACAGTTCATCACTTCATTATCTTATCCCTGGCCTTCCCTCATATCAGTCTGCCCTGTTATCCTGAACCCATCATAATTTATAGCTTCTCAACTTTCAAAGTCCTGTGGAGGGTAATCACACAGCCATGTGGATTAGTACTGCTACACATTCATGGTCTCAGATCTCCGCTAAGCTCACAGTGCTATCTGGCAGTACTTTGTTTCTGTATTTAGCTCTGTCACCCATTACTGGCAGACCCTCTTCTAAACCCTCACCATTCTGCCCTCATGATGGTCAGATTACCATATTCCTACTTTACATGGTGGATCCTAACATGTCGTTACTTTTTATTTTCTCTTTCCTTACCCTTTCACAAGTTCTTTCTCCTTACCATGTATACTCAAGTATTAAAAGTAAAATAGAATTAAAAAGTAAACTGAAAAGCCCTTCTCCGTTTAGTCAGTCTTTGGCCCTTTTACACACGTCAGGTTTCAGGAAAAACTAGTGTTTGTTTATTCACTGTTATCACATCTCACCTCCCATTCATGTACCTTTTAACCTTTTTTTTTTTTTTTAATCTATATACCTCTGCCCAGAGTGCTCTGAGGTCACCAAGGGCACAGACCAGTGGATATTTCAGATTAGTGGACATCTCAGTTCTTGTCTTGACCACTTCACAACATTCAATGCTATTCTTTCTTGAGCCCTTTCAAAAAGAAAACAGCCTAGCCAAATAAACCCTTCTGTGACTTTACTTTCTTCCTGGCTGTCTTTCTACTTCTCTGTCACTCACTCACTCTTAGTGTCCTTCATGCATTACTAGTTCTATAATATTAGTTATATTGATTTGTGGCCACCTGCTGATGGTATGTTCTACCTGGGAGAGATTAGGTTATTTATTAAACTGTGGATGGCTTCCGTATATTTATCTCTAGACTAACCATACCTTCTAAGCTGTATATATCTATTTATTTACTTTTCATTTACTCAGCATTTTTTAAAAAATTAGGAGCATATTATGTCCCATTGTTTTGCTGGACCCTGGGAAATTATTGTTCACTGTATTGTGTCTTCAAGTGTGATTCACTGCACCAGAATCATTTTGGGATGTTTATAAAAATACACATTCATAGGCTCTGCAACTGTTTCATTAAAGTTTGGTTTCCACCTGTGGGCGTTTTGTATACTAAATGTTGAAAAACAGTAGTGTCCACTTGTAGTCTTAAGAGTAACTTTAAAATTAGTGTGTTCAAAACAGTACTCATCGCTCTCTCTCTCATCTCTTGTGCCCAGATTTTATGAATGATGCCACTGGTTTCCTACACCCGAAACTGGGAGTCATCCATGTGCACTCCTCATTCTCCACCTTCCTCGTTGCTCACCGGCCAAGCCCCATGAATTCTGAATTCTTACTTTCTCTCTTCATTTCCTTTGCTACTTTCTGCTCTTTATTTGAGCACCTGTCTTTTTCTTTTGGGCTTTTATAATATTTTCCTTTGCCTTCCATCTCCCTTGCTTCTGCTTCATTTTCTTAACTTCTGTAAATACAGAAATGATCATTATTCCTTCCTTATAGTATTTCCTGGTTATCTCTTGCCTATGGGCTGAACTACAGCCTTTTTTAGCCTTGTCAGTGAAGTCAAGGAAGGGTTTATAGCTCAGGAGAGTCTTAAAGCAGTGCTTCTCAAGCTTGAATGTGCCTATGAATTACCTGGAGATCTTGTTAAAACACAGATTAGAATTTATAGCAGGCTTTCAGCTGATGTCAGTGCTCTCCTGGTCAGTGGACCAGACTTGGAGTATCAAAGTCTAAAGGACCACCTCTCAGGAGAAGTTAGATTCTTCCATTTCTTCACTCACAAAGTGGTCTAAACATAGTTTTATTATGGTCTGTATCACAGTGCATTTACAGAGGCTTGTACAGAAGTTGCTACTGAACCAGAGGTGGCCTGCACACATGTGAGAATCACTTCTCCTAGTCTAAACACATGGAAATGCTGTAATGGTTACACACACATACATGCACGCGCGCATGTGCGAAGGGGGTGGGGTGCCTAAAAATAAGAGAGGAAGATCCCAGGTCCCAGAAATGAAGAGGGAGTGCAAAGTTAGGTTTACCTGCTGACAGTTGTTGGTTGTTTTCTAATTACTGATCCCCCCCCACCCCCACACACATTATTGGTTATATTGGCCTGGTTCTTTGCCTGCCTGGTAATTTTTTTTATTGGGTGGCAGACATTCTCCGTTTACTTTTGCTGGGTGCTGGATATTTTTATATTTCTGGACTGTCATCTCCATCTCTGTAATTCAGGAGAGATCCTCCTGGATTCTGCCTGGGTTTCTCTTCCCTATGCTACGGTCTGGAAGTTGTCTCAAAGCAGTAACCTGGGGCAGTTGAAGGGCTCACGTCATTTCTTTTCCGAGTCTCAGGAATCACTCTCCCTCTTTACCTGATGTCCAGTATCTTAAAAAACATCATTTCATATATTTTGTATGATTTTTTTTTTTATTATGGTGATATTGGTTAATGAAATCCAGTAAGTTTAAAGCATACAATTCACCAGTAAGGCATATGTGTATATATATATATGTATGTTTTTTTAAAAATCATTTTAGGTGTGAGAGTAAATCCAGTCTCTCTCTCTTCATCTTGTCCAAAAGTTGCAGTCCTGTGGGATGGGGGGGGGGGGGGGGGGGTGGCACCAGGGCTTTTGATACTTACATAAGGACAGAGGCAAGACTGCAGACTCTTTGTAGTGGCCAGACCCTGGAAACAACCCAAATGTCTATCAACAGAAAGTAGATAAAGTGTGTCTGTTAATACAAGGAATACTCTGCTGTAATGAGAGTGAGTGAACTGTAACTCAGTGTATCCACCAAGATGAATCTCACAAACAGGATGTGAAGTAAAAGAAAGCAGACACGAAGGAGTACATCCAATAGGATTCCATTCAGATAAAATTTTAAAACTGGCAAAATTAGTGGTGTTAGAAGTCAGGGTAATGGTTACCCTTGAGGGGAGTAGGTAGAAGGGGATATGAAGGGGTCCTTGGGTTCTGGTGACACTCTTGT
>PVKZ01005391.1:0-54432 GCA_004027375.1 Macroglossus sobrinus
CTTTCTTTCTAGCTAGCTATCTACATCCTGCCTTTATTAACTGTTTGGGTCTTCAGCCTTTTCCAATTGCAGAATAATCTTTTCCTTAATCAGAATATCTTTCTTCTATATTAAATGTTTATATTAAAGAAATGTTCCTCTCTTTCCTCAGATTGAACTAATCAGATAAGAAATCTAAGCTAGGACATCGATAAACTCTTCTGTTAGCTCCTCAGCTTTTGGTCACAAAAGCCTTACCTCACAAGGACAGTGCAAAAGTGGAAATGTGGGAACTTTGGCAGGACAGTGAGAAACACATTTTAGACAGGAAGTACTCTGAAGACTATATTCATTCCCAAGGTAACTCTTAGTGATCTATCGCGAGAAGCCCAATTCACTACCTCTCCAAGACTAATAATTAGTTTAACTTCACAAACACAGAAAAATAAAGGATAAAGGGGCCTTAGGCAGCAGTGTTACAATTTTACTTTGTTTATAGTTCGTCAATCAGTAAAAGTATCGGTTGAGTCTGTGAATATGCAGTTTGGGTGAAGGTCTAATGACCTGATAAGAACGTATGTCATTTTTATAAACACAGGAGTGGCTACCGGGGCAGAGAGCATTATTGGCAGAAGTTTATGTCTGACAATAGAAACTAAAACCCTCTTAGACCTAGATCCCTTTTACACTTGATATTCTAAATTTTATAATTATATATTCTTTTCAAGGCAATTATCTACATCTTTACTCATCTTTAAATCTCTCTGTCCTGGCTTTTGTTCTTCTTTGTGTAATTTTGAAGAGGCATAATACAAATGTGTGTGTAGGTATGTGTGTGCCATGAAATATATTCAGGTAAACAGCTGACCGATGTGTTCTTTTTCCTCTTACTAAAGCAAAAATAGTAAAAGGGTGAATTTTTACTTTGAAACTTTTCTCCTTATTGGAAGATGTCTAAAATAGCGAACATTCACACTGATAGTTTTCCCGTATGGAAGTTGTGCTTTTCAAAGAGATAATTGACCCATGTAACATCTCATAAGGTTTGGATGAAAAGTAAATCGATGTTTCGAGAAAGTGCATTTGTGATTGTGAACTGTTGTATTAAGGGGAAAAAATAATGTGGTTTGTCATCAATCTCTTCGTGTGGCATACAAGGGCTGACTTGTTGAAATTTTGTAGGCTTTTATTTACAGAGAAAACACAGACCCTGTGCTGCTCGGAGTCCTATCAGCCCACACGTTCAAGAAATCACATCTGAAAGAGAGACTGCTTAAATCATAACCTTTCCAGATAATCTAATCCATAAGGAGACCAAAATGACTTTGCTCCTGTGAATAAGAACAAAACCTAAAGAATTTAATTATTTGTGAATTATTCATGAATATTTTTGATCCTGGCTCAGGGCTACACTTGGAAAAGAGAGACAATCACTGACTGTTGCCAATCAGGGTTTCATGGAAGAAAAATATGGAATATTTCAGCCTCGGGATAACACCCCATATTTCCAGGTTTTGTTTTTTTTAAAAAAAGAGGTGTTGCTAGAGACAAGTGAACCTTGGTGGAAACAGAAATAAAAGCAGACCCTCTGAGAAAGAAATGGGATATGGACTGTTGCTGGGAAAAAATTATTACGATGTGTGTCGTTTAGTTATAATGCTCAGATTATAAGTTACATTTTGCGAGAAACATATGGCCACGTGCTAAACATCCATATGCCATAGTTAATAAAGTTGAATTTCATTGATATGTCTTGTACTGCTGATCTTACTTAGTGGTTGGAAAGTTCATAAATGCGTGTGTTTATACACATACACAGACACACAGACACACACAGACACACACAGACACACACACACACACACACACACACACACACACACACACATGTCCCTCATGCATCTAGTAGATGCAAGTGATTCACATGTATTTAGTGCTTGATATGAATGGTGTTTCCTGAAGTTATGGAAAAAACACAGCCAAACTATCTTGGGGCATGATTTGCTCCCTTATTTCTGTTATCCAGACTTTTAATGAAAAAGGGAGTTGCTGTAGAAGCAAGAGTAAATTTTATATCATATAGTTATTAGTATTAATGCTTCTGCCTTTTAGTGTGGACCTCTTGGATAAGCAATTTAATCTCCTTGACCATAAATGTAAGTAGGATAATGCAATCTACCTCTTAGGGTTGTTGGAAGGATAAGAAAAACCGATATTAAAACTCTAACAGTCTTAGGTTCATAGTACATGGTTCATAATTCATATATATAAATATATAATAAATAAGTATATGTATAGATGGAATATCTTTTTGGGTTAGATACTATGTTAATTGCTAAATTTATAGCTGGATATATGAGAAAAAGTTATTTCCTAAGGAACTTACATTCTAATGAAGAGAGAGAGGCAATAAACCTATAAACAAACAAATGAACAAGGCCATTCTAGATAACACCAAGTGTTAAGAAGAATAAAATGGGGCAATAGAATTTAAGAGTTATTGAGGATGATGGGTGATGGAGGGGCAGGGATTGGGAACTACCTTGCATCAGGTATTTGGGAACGGCCTCCCTGAGGAGGTGACATTTCTCCTGAGTTGTAATAAATGCAGAAGGGTCCGCCAAGTGAGAATTTCAGCAAAGGGAGTTCCAATGAGAGGAAACAGAAAAACTGCAGGCTCTGAATCTGGAATGCGTTTGGTGTGTTTTAAAAACAAACAAACAAAAAAAGCTTGTTTGGGTAGAACACAGTTTAAACAGGAAAGTCAAATAAAATGAAAAAGGGAGTCAACAACCAGATCCTGGAGGTCCTTTGTGGCCAAGGTCAGAGATTTAGGGCTTAGGTCAAGGACAATACATATAAGAGATATAAGCAGGGGAATGGACTTATTTGTCCATATATATAAGTTGGGGGGTCTAAGCGTGGAAGAAGCCAGACAAATTTTCAGGCTATGGTAGTTATTCAGTGAGATAAAATAGTGATTGAGATCCAGGAGGAAGAAATGGAGATGGAGGACATTCCTAGACATCGATGTGGGGAGCAGAAGGAGAGAAGAATCAAGAATTACTCAGCTGTATAAAGTTGATGCTGCCTTGTTCAATAGTGTAGCCATGCTTAGCATGGCGCCTGGCACACAGTGGTCATGCGATAAATGTTTACTGATATTACCAAAAAAATAAGCTCTTTTCTAAGTGCTGTGTATGAATGACTTCATTTCATTCTTACAACCTTGTGGGCTGGATTCCATCATTGTCCACACTTCATATAGAGAGAAACGAACGTTAACTAGTTTGGCTAAGTAATTTCCTCAAAGCTAAACAACCAGGAAGTCGGGGTCCTGAGACGCAAACTCAGGTAGTTTGTCTGACTTATTTTGAGCTCATGCTCTTATTTTCTATTTCTGGAAATAAAGAATAAATACAAGTTGTTAACATCTTTTCCAGAAATTGTCTACATGAGGTTTCTGTTTAGCGTTATTCCTACTTCTTAAATATATTTATCTTTGTTTCCTGGTTTAATAATAATAAGAGCTAGTGTTTGTTATATAATTTTCATGTGTCAGGCAGTCTACTGGATAATTTTAACTTACTAGATTAATTTAATTCTAACACAAAATCTTTGAGATAGATACAAGTACTACTCCTGTTTAGTAGATAAAAAAATTAAAGACAGGAAGTTTATTACAATATATTTAATTACAAAGACAGTGATTTTTGACCCAGAAGTAATTGGAATAACCAATGAGCAAAAGAAGTAATCAACATTAGAAAACTGCATAGTAAAACAACATCAAGATTCTACTACACAACTCTCAGAATCACTAAATTTAAAAGACTGATAAAACCAAGTGTGGCAAGTATATGGAGAAACTGAAATTCTCATGTAGTGCTGCTGGGCATTTAAAATGGTAAAATTTATGAAGAAAAATTCTGGTCAGTTTCCTAAAAAAAAAAAACAATTTAAATATATACTTACTTGATGACACAGCAATTCCACTCTTAGGATTATATCCAAGAAAGATGTAGGCAGTTTGTGGAAGCTATTTTGCTTCATAAACAGCTACTGAGAACTTACTAGGATGTTGTATTAGGTAGGGTTCTCCAGAGAAAGAGAACCAATAGGATGTATAGGAAGACATTTATTATAAGGAATTAGCTCGTGTAATTACAGAGATTAAGAAATGCAGACCTAGGAGAGCTAAGGGATTCCAGTCTGAGTCCAAAGATCTGAGAAACGGGAGAGTTGATGGCATGGGCTCCAGTCCAAGTCCAAGTTCAAAGGCAGATGAAGCTCAGCATTCTAACTCAGAGATAGTCAGACAGAGAGAATTATTTTCTACTCAGCTTTTGACTCTATTCAGATCTTAATGGACTGGGTGAGGCCCACCCACACCAGGGAGGACCATCTGGTCTTCTGAGTCTGCTGAGTCAAATGCTAACCTCATCCAAAAACAGAGACACCCCTCCCCCTCAAAACAATGTTGTTGAGCATCTCATGGCCAAGTCAAATTGATGCATAAAATTAACCATCACAGATGTGAAGCAACTTATTTTATACTCTATGAAGACCTCCCACTGGGGTGATCATGTATCCCAATGTGTCTGTACTCATTACCCTGGTGTTACTACTGACAGTGTGCCGTCTCCTTTTCATGGTCCCATATGAATAACAAATTCTTCGGTCACCCAAATTCAAATCTATATCTCCCTTCTTATACATCTCTTATCAATTATGTATAATCTGATGTTAAAACTTTACATCATCTCTGATCTTCCCTCCACTAAGTGATGAAATAAGCCTAAATATTAAAATACAGGCAACTGTTTTTGCCCATACTTAGGAATCACATATCTATATTTATTTGAGAAAGGTCACTTGAACGTATCTTCATATCAAAATGGCCTTTCCTAATGTCACATTTGCTTCTCAGATCTTGACCACAAGGACAGTCTCTCTCATTAACATACTGTCAGCCTCACTGTATAAATAGTCCTATCACTTTTTTCTTTATATTGTAATATTGTTGGATTTTCAAAAAAATTAGCATTCACTATCTAATAATTCTTGAGAAAATTCCTTAATGTAAATTGAGTAGCTACCATCTAACCAAGACTCTAAGCCAGAAGACTCCCTGTGCTCTCATTTCTAATGAGGACTATTACATCTCCTCAATCATTCCTACACTGAAGTGCTTCCTTCCGTCCCCATAGCCACTTTGCTACTTAATTCTTACTTCCATCTTGTCTCTCCTGAATGATATTCCCATACCCCTCACTGTTTTCCATGCCGCTAGGAATTTCTTCTTTCAAGCCATTCTTTGTGCCGTCATCTATAAAATAAAAATCTAATCATGTCTTTCTCTTGCCTAACAGATTCAATGGTCCCCATAGCATGGCACCGAGGACCTTTATCACCTAGCTCATTGTCTCATTTCCCCTCTTTTCTATACTCACTGTTGCAGCATTTCAGAAGTAAAAATGCTCCCCGGACACTCTTTTCTCTCCGACTTTGAGGTCTGGGGGCTTTAGACATGCTATTCTCCCTCCCTGAAACTTCTTCTCAAAATCCTACCTGGGTAACTATTATTTGTATTTCCTGTTTCTGCTTAGGTATCATATTCTCCTTGACATTTTTCCTGGCCCTCAAAGACTCCAGTTGCCCTCAATGAGTTGCAAATATTATGCCCTAGCACTTATTAAACATGTCATCATTGCCTCTATAATTCTGACTCACCTGTACTCTTCATTGCTTTTCTGTCTCTAGAAAATAGACAAGTTGATGGCAAGAAGTTATGGTCATTTATCCAGCTGGGGTTCAGTGGACAGTTCTTGAATGAACTAATTTATAGAAGTAATGGAGAATAAATCAACCATCCAATTCAAAAACAATCATCACATAAGTACATAAACAAATATATAAAATGATATAACCATGATAAAGGAGATTGCAAAAACAGATGGGGTTTGGAGGGAGGGACTGAATGTTTGGTGTGACCTTTTACATAAGCTGGTCATAAAGGTCTTTTCAATAAAGGTTTGAGCTGAAGTCTAAATCATAAATCCAGGGCCAAGCACTGCTGAGTAAGAATGTGTTCCTTGGATTTGCTCTGGTAGGGAAAAGAAATTCCCTGAGGCAATGGGACACTGAGCAAGTAAGTTTGAATGAGGATAATGTTTGAAAATTTTCAGGAAATGGAGAGATTCTACCCCAGGATCAGCCTGGTGGGAGGATGTGAGTATTCAGAGCATCCCATGAAATAGAAAGCACCTACAAGTCCAAGGATGCGAACAGAAAGAAGAAAATGAAAGCAAAGATATAGAGGTATTAAAGTTTAAATTCTAGCTGGGTTGAACTTTTATCCAAACCAAAAAAACAACCAAACAACATTTACTTTCTGAAGTAAATGAGACTCATATTTTTTCTAGAGAGACGATTGTTTGGGTGTTTTCCCCATAAGATGAGACCAAAATGGCCAATGAAATACACATACTCATACATTTCTTTCTGTAAAAAAAAATGAAAGCTAACTAAATTCTGAAAAAAACGGAGTCTATTTTTTTCTTAAAACCTGCATATTTCTGCTTTCCGAAAGGTGTATATCCTATTCATAAAGACTCTGAGACTTTATTCTAATAAATTTGTTCTTCTCACTGAAGCAAATGATTACGTTTATTTTTTAAAAAAACATTATCAGATTGATTAGATCATTTATTGTTACTAAACTTTAATAGCATCTAAATAAGGCAGGAATCGGTATATATTATTTTTGTTTGTCTGTTGTTTTTTCCACTCCTGCTGGACCAGTAGCAGCCTCCAAATGACATGATGCTAAATCAGACTTTTATTTTTTCCAATATGAAAGAAAGAAAAAAAAAAAAAAGCAAACTCCATCTCAGCACCAAATGAGGCAGTTCATGCTGGTTTTGGAAAAAGAATTAGCTCTGGATAAAAACATAACAAACGCAGTCCTGAGGTCTTTCCTATATATTGAAAAAGGCCAGTTTGGAAAGAAAATGCGGGAAAACAAACAGAGGGTGCCCAGGTTTCTTTATCCTACCTGGAGAAGGATATGCTTAAACCTACACAGCCATGCCCTGGCGCCAGCTCTTCATTATTTTTGCTCTTTTAAAATGGCACCTACTGCCCTATAAAGTGATCTATTGGGACTTCAAAGCTGTGGCCATTGCATGTAGCACAGGATGTACGCAATTAATTATGTGATGCTTAAATGACAGGGTGTAGGAAAAATAGGGGAGAAGAAAACGTTTTTTTTCTTTAAAAAAAAAAAATCAAAAAAAAAAAAAAAAACCAAAGTAATCTGAAAGACCTGGTTGTCTGCCTGCCAACAACCAGTAGCAGATAAGGCCTCCAGTTGCTGTGGAAACTCAGGCCTCCAGGAGCCAGAATCCAATTTCAGAAACCACAAAATCAACATAAACGTGCGCAAAAATAAAAAGGTTTGTTTGGCAAGTAATAAGGAGAAGGCTACCAATGTATAAAACACATGAACCAAGGTGACCTCAGCCAGCCGAAGCCGTAATGACGATGTTGTCCGCGGCAGATCTGGCACCTCCAAAATGAGCGGTAACGAGACACAGGCCATGCTGCTTTCTGTTATCAGGTAATTGCTACCTTTTTGAAATATTAACTGTCCACCACCTCTTCCCATGCCTCACCTCCAACAACATAACGCCACCCTTCAGGAAAGCAACGTTAGAGACCTTCATTTTAAACCGAGAGGCCAGAAAAGAGATAGCTAGATGTTTCCCTTGTTCTTTAGATCATGAATTACAAGGTATATTCTCTGGGAAAAAGACAAAATAAAAAAAAAATAGATTATACATACAGACTTCTTTATCTCTCCTGTAATATCAGCAAGGACCAATATTCTAAAGTAAGAAGCGGGCTTCACATGTGAACGATTAATGATTTCAAAATGTAATGTTATTCTCAAAAATTGTATTTAATTTATTTCCGTTTTGAATTTTAAAAAATCATCTAAAATAAAAGCCATGTGATGGCTGGATGGCTCTGAATTCATCCTATGCTCCCAGAAATCATTTACACATGCAACGTTATTTTTGCGTCTTATTTTTGTTTTCTTTAGACACTAAATGCTCTGCCAGACTGACTTCATCTATAGGTTGAGTTATTATTTGCTTAGGTAAGGCTGACTTCTATTATATTCTAGCACTAAGCCCAGAGGATTGTCAGTATAAATTTCAGAGAATCCACAAGCTTAAATTAAGATCATCTAGAAAATGTACCAGCAGATTTGATTCTGAGGAAGTGACCTAAAATTCTTTTCCAGGAAGAAAAAATATAAGAAAAAAAAATAAATATATTTGAATTCCAGACAGATAAATATGTAAAGAAAGAAACCAAACTCAACACAGAAAAATTAATTGAGTATCAGTTCACTATACAAACATCCCTGTCTCCTTTATTTTTCTCTCAATCCTAAGTATTTGCTCCTCAAACTGAGAATGAAAATTAAAATGCATAATTCCATTTACAATAACGTACATAGACGATTGTTTGTGTAGAAAACTCTAACTGTGTGGCAGACTCTGCTAAGTGTGTATTGCATCACATCCTTTGTCTCCTGGGCCTACAGCTAAGCCATGTCTTCCTGTGACTAAGTTCTGGCCGACACAATGCAGGGTAGGCAGAAATAATAAGCACCACTTTCAAGACTGGCCCTACTAAACCTCTCTTATGAGCTTCCATACTCTAGTTAGTTGACTAGTTAGTTGTCCACTAGTTAGTTGTCCATTTACTGATTAGATACAGAATAGTCAAGAGAAGCCCTCATGCTCCTAAGTGATAGCATTATCCATCATGGAGGAAGTCTGGCTCTCTGGCTTACCTCCTGGAGAAGAGCTAGGGCATCCATGCTAGACTTGCAGGGGTGATGATTAGCTTTTACTATGTTCAGTCACAAATATTTGCAGTATTGGTTCCCACAGCACACATCCTATCTAATACAACACCTCTCAAATAACAACCTGAGCATTACTAACGTCTGCGAAGCAGTCTCGGATAGCTCTAGGAAAGCTTCTCTCACACCTTTGCCTGCTGCATCCAGTTCTATTAGAGCCCTGATCACACGTGATGGTTATATAGCTGTTACTTTACTAAGCAGGCTTTTTTTTTTTTTAATCAATGTTTCTAGGTTTTGCATAATACTAAAAATGCACATTGACATTTGGGGTCTAGAAAAAGTATCCATCAACCTGTAGCTATCTAGTAAAGATGAAGATAAAAAAGAAAAAACTATAAGTATCCAGAAGAAGAATTTTCTTCTTCTTCCTGACAAAAACTCTTATGGCAGCTCTTATAAAAGACCATTGGGCAACGAGGACAACTGAGGGAAAACTCACAATCCTTAGCTTATGTTTTGAAGAGAAAAAGAACACTCAGCCACAGTGATGAGAAACATCTTTCTGGAACCGAGAGTGGCCGAGAGAAGCTCAGGGACTTCAGCTTTCAGTGTCGTGGGGGCAATCTGACATTGAAGTATCTGTTATTATGAGCAAGGTTTGCATGGTATAAAGTTCTACTGGGAGTAGAGAAACATTTATACGACCAGAAGATTCAGGGGAAATTGAGAACACTTCTTTTTGTTTTTAGAACCACTTCAGGCATTATAAGAAAGAAAACGCGATTCTAACAAGTGTTCATTTGACTCAGATGATGCTACATCATTTTTCTCATTAAAAGTTGCAACTTTGATTTGTTTTAATTCATTTATACCAAATACCCATTTGTTGGATATATTATTGGTATTGCCATAAATGAAATTTTACGTAGACATTAAAAATCATGTTTCTAAGAATATTTAATGACTTTGGAAAGTTTTGATATATTCTAAGTGAAGAAAAATTCAAGGTATATAATTTAAATTATATGATAAAATATTTGTGAAATATGTAAAAGCTATTTTACTAAGTAGAATTATAAGTGATTTTTATTTAATTTATTTTTTATAGTTTACTATAATTCCAAATTTTATCTACTAAGTATACACTGAATACTTAGAATACATTAATTACTGTTATTTGTTCAAATCATTCAGACCATTTGCATGCAAGGCAAGTTTAAAGCAGTCTTCAAAATTAAAATATGTTTAAACAGTGTATTTAAAAATGGACAGATCATGAAAAGTGAATAAAATAAAATTCTGTAATAATAACAATAATAGTAAAATGTGTAGGGTGTTCTTTTAAGAATTGTGCTCACATTAATTTATAAGCTAATTATATTACTTTCTTTTTACAAACAAACAAACAAAGGAACAAACAATGAAGCACAGAGAAGTTGAATGACTTGCCTAAGGTCATTCAGCTTAGTGGAAGACCCAAGATTTGAACTCAGGTAGTCTAGAGGTTGAACTTTTAGGTACCATCCTGTAAGATGGTCACCAGAAGCAAAAATGGAGTATGCCCTTGGGTTACTCTCTCAAGGCAAGCAGTGAATACAGGTTCTATAATTACATCTTTCTACTATAAAAATCATAAATCAGCATTTATCTGAATATAAAGATGTTTTCCTAAATATTAGGAGGAATTGATTGTTCAAATTATTGTGTGCAAAAGTGGGCAAGATCTTCAGCTGTAGAATACAGAAATGAAATCCAGTGTTGGGAACAAAAGGAAGCAATGAATCCTCATGCTTTTCAGACGTATCATCTTTCTGTGGGCAAAGGTGGATAACGATATGCTCTCTTACTAAGAACAGGGATGCTGCTGGCCACAGCCCGAGTCCCTTCCCCTTTCTCTTCCTAATGATCAAACACCCAGGCCCGGGTGAAGCGGAGCAGCAGAGCTAAACAAAACCTTTTCGGCAAGATCACTTCTGCTAAAGGGACATGATTAATCTAATAATGTTGCACATTAAATCAATTTGCACCGAGAACACGAAAGCCACACATGGTGATATATAGCCAGTGGGAGATTCCCCCAAGAAACCCAAGCCCCAGCTGATGTTTTAGTCTCTTGCTACGTCTTTTATTTTACACAGAAAATTAAATTTTAGTGGTCGAGTTCTATTTTCGTTTAGAATGTCCATTAAAAGTCTGGCTGTAATATTTATGAATACCAAAACAAGACCACCAGGGCACATAGCTTCTAAAAGCAAGTCTCAGTTACAGCTCTACCCAGCAGTACCTCAGACATTAATAATAATAATAATAATAATAATAATAATAATATAAGCATGACCTGAAACAAATTATATGAGAGGTTCAAGTTGTAAGAAAACAGATAATACACATGCAAAAATAATAAAAAATGTTAAAATATAATAATAAAATTCCTCTATGTGACTTAGAAGCCCTTTATTTGCTATTACTTCATTCCTGGGGTTAGAGGGTATAGGATCAAGTTCAGAGAATGCTCATGAGATTTCATTATAAAATCTTCAGGAAGATACTTTTGAGGACATGCTCAAATATTTAGTCAAGAGTATGTTAAAGTCTACACTGCAGGCGTATTAACCAAAAAAATTTTTTACCCTCAAATGTCTTTTTTTTTTTCCAAAAAAATTTGCTGAATTTCTAGTGCTTTTCTTTTGTTTGTTTAGTGTATGTCAGGATTAGCTTTAGATTGACTTGGGACAGAGCAAATTGAAAGAGACAGAACGATTTACTGTGAGATCGTTAATGGATAATGCTGAGTAGAGATAAATGGTGATAAAACACATTAAAGATAAACCATATCATAAATAATAATGTGAGCTCACAGAGAAATAGGATTTAATTTTTGGAGGGGACAGAAAAAAATGTTTTCTATACTATTTTCCAGTAACACATTCCCACTTACAATTTACCTGTCAAAGTTAAAACTAACACTATCCTTGCCATTTAAAAACACAAATTACGTTTTTACATGATGAATTAACTTGAATCTGCAGTTAAAAAATCAACCACTAATTTCAGGTTTAGCTTTGTCTGTGAGGTCAGCGTTGTCTTTTTCTGGGGATAAACTTTGCAAAAAGATATTTTCTGAGTAATACCTTTCAAGACCATCATCTCTATATAATTAACCTGTTCTATTGCTCTCCTAAACCCAAAGCAATGGAAAGGAGACATAAAAGAGAAAGAAGAAAAACGAGCATCAGGGAATCTTTCTTCATGAGTTTTGAAATGTTGTCTCATCCTCCTCTGACACTTTCTCAGTGACACACCTTTTCCTCTGCCCTTCATGCCACCCTCTCTGCTCACTCAGACTGGATTCCATCAAAAATGTCTGTTGGTTCACTTGCTTCTGGGCACAGGAATGAGGTTATGCAAAGCCTGGCCTTGCTATTGTAGTTCCAGCCAACAAACTGACTTTTTCCTAAACGTTTTTCCCCCTTATTTAATATAAAGGAAAAAAGCCTCTCATTTACACTACGGGCATAGGGAGAAAAAGCACCAGGGTACTTAGTGGGTTTTACTCTTGAGTTTAACTTAGTAGCATTTTCTGTGTCACTGGACCTGCTTAATCAGAGAGGATTTATGTGCGACATCATGCTGTGATTCACAGAGTGTGTGTGTGTCTGTGCACATATGTGCTTGTCTGTGTGTGTGTGTGTCTGTGTGCATGTGTGTGCTTGTGTGTGTGCACGAACACGCATGTGTGCATTCAGAAGCATGGCGACTTGCATACTGCAGAGAACTGCTGATCTAAAACTCCTCCCTCAGTGAAATGAGGGCAATGTTTTCTTCTAGTCACCTTTCAAAGGAACTGAGCTGTCGTCTGGACCCAGAGCTACGGTGGCCCACCTGGACTTTGCAGGGCAGATCTGCCTGGATCCGTTTCTCACTCCGCCTCCAGGATGGCAGAGAGCCAGATGCTCTCCTGGTAATCACGTGCTCTCTATGGGCTTATAGTTTTTCTCTATCGCTAAGCTCTGCAGACCTTTTGAAGTGGACTTATTCTGGCTTTGCTCACTTCCTGCCATTTTTCAGAATGTCTTTGAGTGATTTCACACTGTAAAGGAATGTCAGATTAAAAAATCAAAAATCTTGAGACTAAAATCTTAAATCTGAACACTGAGAAAAACCAGAGATTGAGGCGTCCCCCACCCCCGCCAATGTCTTCTTTGCTACCAATGTACGTCATGTCTTAAAACAGAAGTATAACTTTTGAGGTTTTAATATAATCCAGCCTTCAAGTGATCCTTTTTTATTTTGTAGAGTGGGGGGGAAGTGAGTTAAGATATACTCCATCAGACCCAATGAACTTGACTCTGACCTTGGCTGACTTTTACATTTAGTGGACTTCTGGGGGGTCCTCAGTAACACAGGTTAACTGAATTAAGAAACATGGCTCATCTGAGTGGGTACGGAAGGCTTCATTGCACTAAATTCTAGAACAGGCTAATTTTTTTTGACTCAGGCATATGAAAGCTTCAAACCAAGACATGAGTTTATACATTCAATAGAGGAAACTCATCTACCTTGAAGAAGAAGAGGCTGCTGGGTATCAGGTAACTCAGGGGACTAGGTGGGGTTTGAGACGTGGGCAAAGGTGGAATGTAGTCAAAATCAGACTACAAGTCTAGTTAAACAGGTGGACTGCTCGTTATGAAGCACGATGCTAGCTTGGACTCCTAAGACTCTATGGTCTTGCAGACATATCAGACGATGGCATTGCTCCAACTGCATACAGCCAGGCTCTCTCTTGCTGCTTCTGGTTCTGGATAACACTGAGCTACACTTAGGCCATTGTCACTGCTGCGATATGGAGGAGGGATGGAAGAGAAAATCAGGAAGGATTCAAAGCACAAGATGTGCTGGTCTGAGGTGGCTGTGATGAAATGAAGTGGCCTGACTATGTGGGTGGAGGGGAGGAGTTGGCAATCAAGAAAAGAGTGCTTAGAAGAACAACAGACATTTTTTTTTGTTATTATTCATGCCATAGTCATATAAATATTACATCTTTAAAATCAGGGAAACATGAAAACTATTAAAACAGCTTCCTCTCCCTTAAATTTAAAGAGTATGGTAATTTTTTTTAGATTGCTCTCAATTATATATACATTTTATAACGATGATTTATTTGGAAGTCTTAAATATAACTGAGTAGTTAGATAGGAAATTATGTCCTATCTTTTGTATTTCCTTTATGTGTTATTTTGGGTGATGCAGAGAAAGCAATTGATATTTAGTTAGTTTCATAAATTTTCCCATTAATCCAGCTCACGTTATTCAGTCATCCATTCACACAATAAATCTTATAGGTATACCTAAAATATTTAGTCAGTCAGTTTACTTATTGTTAATATCAATGTTGTTTTATGTGGCTAATGCTCAATAATACATAGACTATTCTTTAAAACAAATTAAGTGTATAATCATTTTCTAGGCGCTGTTATATGTAAGCCCAGAATGTCACATATGAAGAATATTAAATATCTGTGATTATCTTATGAAGGATATACCTGTTACTATGCTAGGTCCAGACTCCTTTAGACTCTAGATTACTATTGAAAAAAAAATGGGATTCTATTTTTGTGCAAATATAAATTGTGAATTTCTCAAACCACGTGGGCTGTGCTCTTCCCAACAGATTTCCATTTATTAATGTATTTATATTATTTGATAAATGTGATCTCTATATGACTAAGTTTTTAATCACTACGACTATAAATGCCAACTTACAAAAAGGTTGGAGAAATTCCACCATTCCAGAAAGAGGGAGAAGACTGAAAAAAATCACTCTGTAACTATGTTCAATTTTAATCAAAAGTTTGTGCATCAAAAGCAACATCTGATTCCCCGTCATGAATAAGATGGGGATTACTGTAAGCGACAAATAGAAAACCTTGACTAAATGGAGAAAATGATGTTAGTTTTGAGGACATGGCAAATTCTTACTCAGAGCAAAATTTTATATTCTCTTTCCTCACCCTCACAGAATATTGTGAAAAGGTCCATGATGGTTTGAGACAGGTAAACCTAGGCTTACGAGCCTACAGGAACGTGAACTTGAAGCCCTGTGAGATCTTTTACGGCTATGTGAACTCCCTGCTATCACCTCACACACAGAACTAAATGTATTTGCTGGCTGGCTTCCCTCTTTCTGTCAGTGGTGCCACCATTTTTCCAGCCACCCAGGCTTGAAATTTTGGAGTTGGTTTTCATTCTTTTGGCTTCCTACCCCTTAACCCCGTCACTTACTAAATCTATTAAACTCTTTTATGTCTCTTTCTCATCCACACCTATCTTGCTTGTCCCATTTCAAGACCTCAATTTAAACTCCTATTATTTTATACCTGTTCAGCTATAGCACCTTTATAATTGAACCGTTTTTTTCCTCCCATTCAACTGACCCTCCGTGCCTCCACTAGATCACACTTCTTTGAATATAACTTTGATCATATTATTCATCTTCCGCATTTCTGCCTTGTGTTTATCTGCATTGAACAAGCTGTCGATGTGTTCAGCAATACAAAAAGTCATGCGATTGAATACATTTGGCAAAGGCTGTCTATGCTTCTTTATGGAAATTCACACTGCTCCTTCGTATATTGATGACTTGAAGAAATCTCCCCATGGGGGGGGAGGGGAAACTAGTTTATTTTCTTTAATACTTCCATTTCTCAAATTTTAGTTGTATGGGGAAATATTTTTTTTTCTCATGTAAAAAAACATTAACATCTCTTACATTGAATATATTAAGTACCATTCTTGGGGAAACATTTGGATGATAATATTGCAGCTCCTTAGCGTGATGTATTTTTTTTCATAATCATGTTCCATTCTGTCTAGTCCTACCCTGCACAACTCCCCAGAGCACCTGGATGCCACCAGGACGACTTGCCCTGCTCTCTGATCACGTGTATTCCTTCTCCATTAACTTCTACTGGTTAATTAAAACAAAAAAAAAGTTATTTGTATCTTTCCAGAACCAATTCAATGCCACCTTTTTCATAATGACTTTGTAATGTTCCAACTCCATAAGTTAAATCAGTCTCCCACATGTGGGACACAGTAATTGGAACAGTCACGGAGTAATTCCTAATCTATCAAACTCAATTTAGCAAAAAAGTCCATTAAGCACCTCTAGTTGGCAGACACTGGTGACAGGAAGTAAATTATGTGATGCCTTCATGTAAGCATGAAGGTGCTCTCTGGGGCATCTGAAGAATTGGAGATATTGCTGTAATAGTGCCATAAAACCACTATGGAAACCTAGCTCATTCAATTTGGAAACTGGGGACTGTGGCTCATGTAAAGCCACAGGAAGATGGTCTCTGAGCCAGCTCTAATTTAGTCAAAACATTAAACAATCATCCTCATTAGACAACAAATTCTGGTTAACCTATATCCCCATATTTACCTCAAAAGCTACATTATCTGACTATGCTTCATGAGACAGAGGACGCTTGATCACTGTCACCTACTAAGAGTTCCTCATCAAACTGAAAACTATTATCAAGTATCTCTTCAATTACTTATTCTTCGGGCTACAGAAACCCAATTCCTTTTTTCTTTTTTTCAAAGGTCTGCATTTCTTGCCTTTAAACATCATTCTTTTTCTCTGGACTCTCTCTAAAGTCCTCATGTCCTTCTTTCCTCGTCAATTCCGCCACTGGTTACTCTGCTGCATAAACAGCAGAGGAATGCCCTGGACAAGCGTACAACATGCTGGGGTTTGAGTTAGTTAAGTACCCACCCGACTCACAAATACTTATTCAGAATGTCCCAACCTTGTAGTGCAAAACTTGGCCGTGGATCAAAAGTGTTTTAATGGCCTGTTCATACAGCATTACATGAGGGTGATGATTTTTTAAAAATTCTTCTGGGCATAATATTAAACTACAGAAACCCCCAAATAAGTACATCAACATAGCACCAGATATTTAAGAGCTATTTATGATTTCCACTATTTATTTGTTTAAATAAATATGACACATTTAAAATATTTAAGGTATATATCATACAATATACTATGCTAAAATATACTAAATATCTAGTTATATAAAATTAAATAAGGCATGTTAAGTTTTTTTTTTTCCCATGTGGTTTAAGTTTGGGGGCTATGCGTGTGTGCGTGTGTGTGTGTGTGTGTGTGTGTGTGTGTGTGTGTTCCACATTGGCATGTTTCTTACTACCAAATAGAGAAGGACAGTAGAATATATCCTTCATCGGAGGTCAGTATCCCTAAATTAATCAAATTTTAATTTATACATTTGTGGCAAATAGGTAGAGAGAAATGACATCTCATTGATAAAGAACTAAGAATTGGATTGATAGCAGATTTCCCAAAAGTAACAAAAGAAATGAGAAGTTAGTGGACTCTTCAAAGCAGAGTACTTGAGAAAATAACTATCAAACTAGAATAGTATACTAAGCTAATTCATCTTTTAAAAAAGCAAGGACAAAATAATAATATATTCAGAAATTATCTTTCTTAATATCTTAAGAAAGACCCCACCAATGGACTGACTTGAAAAATATACTTCAAGGGGAAGAAAAATAAATCTAGGGGAAAATTCAAGATGTAAACATGAATAGTAAGAAAAAATAGTGAACATGTATTAAATACAGACAAACATTACCTGGTCTAAAACAATAATATTAATACTGATACTTAATAAGTGATTTTTAAAGAACAGTAATGAAATACAGGTCATGATTAATTATAAATCTTATTTAAAGATTAAAATGTTCAACTTTGGGCTTAATTGAATATTTATAATTTCCAGAGTAACCTCTAAAAGGGCAGATATAGATTAATTCAGAACCCAGTGAAAATTTTCAAAATGTGGAAAAATGAGAAATAGACAAACTACTCAAAAAACCTAAAGTAACCCTAAGGAATAGAAGAAAGGAGATTAAAAGGAGACAAGAAGAGAAATTAATAGACATTGTAAAGTAAGACACTATAAAGAGCTTAATAATATTGATAGAATAAATGGACTAAACTTGCTATTTAATAGATCATGTTGTGTTATAAATACAATTCTAGCTTATAAATATGCATTCAGAATATACCAACCCTTAACCCTATGCTACTCATAAGGCACTCTTCTATAACATAAAGATACAGATTGTTTTTTAAAAAAAAAAAAAAAACTGTAAAAGGTATACTCAGGTTCTGTCAACCAAAAAAGTGGGTGACATGGCAATATTAATATTATACAAAAAGTACATTAAGATAAAAGTATTATCAGGAAGTTACTATACCATAACAAATAGTTCGATTTATCAATAAGATTTAAAAAATAAACTTGCATACACCTATTAATTTAGCCTCAGAATAAATAAATAAAAATAACTAAAACTGCAACAAAATTAACAAATTCATAATCATAGGGGATATTTCAACACACCAACTCAATGATAAGTTACAGACAAAATTAAATCAATGGGACATTTACCAACACAACTAATAAGCTTGATTTAATGGACAGATGTGTAATTATGCACCTAACAGTTGGAGAAATACAACCTCTTCTGGAGCGCATATTTAAACCTTAGGAAAAGTGAATAAACATGAGTAGGTTATAGTTTAAGGCTTGATAAATTTCAGAAAATAAGTTAACATGTTTTTGGTAAATAACATGACATGACTATGTTAAAAGTCAAGAAAAACAATATAAACCTATATACACGTGGTAATAAAAAATGCACTTCTGACACTAAGTAATGGAAATTTGAAAAATACTTAATAAAAATGAAAATAATACTTTTAAACAACTGTGGAATATATAAAAAATGGAGTTTCATGGAAGATTTGTGGTTTTAGAAAAAAGAAAGTCTGAAAACTAATGAGCTAAACATTCATCATCACAGGTTAGACAAAAAAAATAAAAGGATAATCCTTAAAACACAGAAGGAATGAGCTAGTAAAGTTAAGAGCATAAATTAGCATAATAAAAAATAAAAATTCAATAAGGGAATCAACAAGGCCAAAAATTTGTTTTTAGAAAAGACTGGGAAATAAATTTCTCTCAAGATCAAAAATAATAATTAGGAATGAAATCGGTGCAGAAATACATATACGACAGAGAATTTAAAGGACATAATGAACAACTTTTTACCAATCTGAGGATTAGATAAAACAGATAAACTTGCAGCTTTTAGTACTCAAAGAGAATATTCTGAAAAGCTCTCTAATTATACCTAAAACAGACGCATACATTTCAGATACTCTCACAAAGAAAATATTAGCACAACAGAGTTTAATAGGAGAGTTTTTCTTAAAATTCTAAGTGTAAGATTATTCCTGTCTTATTCAAACATTCTCAGAAATGGAGAGCCTAGGTTTCAACTCATTCTTTGAAGCCGTAAAATTTTGGTGCTAAAGCTATATAAAAAGAGTAGTTAAAAAAAAAGAAGGAAAAACTCATTTATTCATGAACTTGGATATAACTACTGCAAAGGAAATAGTATCAAACTAAATTCCACATTCTATAAAAGAGATGAAACTAGTTTTAATTCAAGAACACAAGGGTGTTTTAACATTTTGAAATATAAAATCTTACCTCATCGCACAGCATTGATTAAAAGGAACTGAGATATAGACTAAGGCAGCTGCCCCAAAACTTGCATGCATTAAGTGGCTGAACTAGGACTTATATGGAAAAGGTTAAATAATGACCATCTTGCACAAGAAAGATGGAGAAATTAAATGAGATAAAGCATACAAGGAGCAGTGGCTGACATACAGAAAAGGATCTTTGAATAGGGAAAAATAATATTCTTTTAACTACTTTATATTTTGCCCAATCCTTCACCCCTTCCCATCAGAATCAAGGGTATGAAAAAATAGAGTATCAACTATAGGGTTTTTCTCTTTTTTTAGGTGGTATACCTGGTTTTAGGTAATGTAGATGTTCTTTATTGTGGGGCTTTGCAAGGGGCAGGGCAGAAGGGTAAGGCTGAATTTGGAAGGGTACTGTCAAATGAGAAGGTGAATCAAAGATGATAAATTATCATGCCCAGAATGTTCAAAACAGCCAAACACATGGGTTGCTCAAATAAATTGAGCTGTATCTAAAGTGTTCCAGATCTCAGCAATGGAATCAGAATGAGTTCTGAACTCTGAATGTAAACGTGTATCACCTTTTCACTGTGTTGTATGTAAATCACAGAAATATTTTATCATGCCATTTCACATTTCTGAGTATTTTCTCTAGGCCCCTCTGCTAATTCCTGGAATCTCTCCATTCAGAGTTGGAGTCATAATCAGATTTGGCTGGTCGATACCAAGGCAACTGTCTGTATGTTTTCTTTCCACTGTATCACAGGATGCCAGCACGCAGCTTAAGAAACAGTCAGGAATATGAAGCCTGTTTCTTGAGGGGCTGATTAAGCAAGACAAAGTCAATTAACATCTGATTCCTCACAGGTTCCTGCAAGCAAATTGTTCCAATTACCCAAAACCAGTGAGCAAATTGTGAGATAATTAAAAGGGGCAGTCCTGACTCTACTGACACGGCCCTGCCACCGTGCTGTCAGAAATTCTGTAGAAGACTGAATCAAGAGCAACTTCAAACACGCAAATTTTGCTGCAAGAACGTTCTCCTCGATTATACGTATATACCACTCCTATGTATTTTATTTAATTTTAAGTACATTTCAAGTGCAATGTGTTTGTCTGCATTTTACATTGTTATTTCTTAACAGTTTATTACTCTCATTTAAATGTAAAATAAATGCAACATCTTTACAAAGTGTGTTTAGTGTATATGTTGTCACAGCCAGGACCTTTTACAACTCTGTGGAATAAAAGATAGACTCCACTGTTACTGTTTACAGTCTGTAATAAGGCAACATAAAAACAAAGTCCACATTAGTTGTGTAGACAGCATACTTTTATGAGCCTGTTAAACTTTGTTTTCACAGGCTACTTAGTCATTTCAAACTAGAGCCTAAACAAACTACCCATATGTTTACTCTGTTTGTCACCAAGAATTAAGATTTGATCTCATTATGTAGGTGGTTATTAATGCAGAGTTGCATAACTTTCCTTATTGTGTTTATGGAAGAAGCTACCAAGAACCATAATGGAATGGACCGCAGATTGGATGTGACAGGACTCTTTACGTGGATTCAATGGCATTTTCTGTGAATCTGTATGGGCCTTCAGAGCAGACAGAAGTCAGGCTTTCTTAGATGGCGTGGTTTGGACAAAGACCTTGCAATGTCGTACTGATATGAACTTACAAGAAATTCCATCTCTACCTGGAAAAGGGAGGGAGTTGTAACTTATTTGCTCTTTCAAGATAATGCAAATGAAGCTTGTTGTGGTCCATCATGTTTAGGATATAAAACAACTAACACATGTTTAAAAGAGCAGGGCCAGAATGGCGAATAATCAAAAGGGCAAATCATATGGAGAATATTCTCGAAATGATAGGATTGTTTGGGCTGGATGAAATAAGCCAGTTAGCTTCCAATATCTGAAAGAATGTGATGAATTAGAAATGTTTGGTGGGTCTCCCAGAATATATAGTGACCTTGCCTCATGATAAAATATGATAATGTTTTTTCCTGATTAGTTGACCTTTCCTTTTATGGCATTTTAATTTAATTTGCATACTATGATTTTCCCACCTTATGCAATTTTAAAGGACTAAATATAATTTTATTATATACTGAGTAAAAAATAATTCGTATTTATTTTGTGTCCATTGCGCACAAGACATTCTACTGAATAACTGGCATCCATTTACCTTATTTGATGCTTACAGGAATTTTTATGCAGTGAAAACTGTTATTTGCATCATGCACATTAGAAAAAATGATGTTCAGAGTATTTAAGTAATTTGCCCAAAGTCATCCTGCTCGTAAATGATGATGGAAAGTGAGATTCAAACTAGTTTTCTATTGGCACTCATCTTTGTTTTCCATTATTAGAATGTACTAGTTAATGCTTACAATACATCTTTACCAAAACTTATTTACTAGTAAACATGTATGAAGTGTTTATTACATACCAGAAACTATTCTAGGTGTGATGAATATATCAATGAAATAAAATCAGAGAGCAGACACACCACAAACTTATAAACAAAGTGATATAGAGTGGGGGGAAAGAAACAGAGGAAAAACCTGGAGGGTTGGGTGGGCTGAGTAGAGTTCCTTGAAAAGCTAGCGTGTGCCCAGCTCTGAAGGAGCTGAGTGAACCATGTGGATGCTGAGAAGTAGAATGTTCCAGGCAGAGGAAACAATAGTGTGGAGACACACGTGAGGACGCGGCAAACATTTAAGAGAAATGACCAGAAGGCCAACATGGCTAGGGCAGAACAAGACATTAGAACTTTATAACAGACATTTAGGTGATCGAAATGGAACCTTCGTGGACTTTCTTTATAAGAATGATAGATCATTTTTTTATATATATATAAGAGATGCTATTTTAGCCACTTAAAAATTGACATTTCTTGGAAATCTAGTTATAGTCACTCATTCAACAAATGTTGACCGAGCATCTAGTATGAGCTAACCTTCTGGGGCATTAATGAAAACAACAGCCGGAGACTCAGATTTTCATGTCATTTGCCAATGACCATGACCAAGCAGGGTGGATCCCGAATTTAATACAGGTTAATATTAGAAATTCTATTTATACAACACATCACAGGGATATGTCAAAAGCTAAATCTCTCCATACATGTCTAAAACGATTAGTGCTTAAAAAAACTACTCATGTAATAGTAAAATAGGTATGATCAAAATCAGTGGGTGACAAGATACTAAACGTAAATGGAAAAATTCCCATTACCATCTGAAAAGAGACAGGGGTTATCCATCAATTATTCCAAATGGTCTAGTCAATGCAATAAAACTGACAACCAAAACCATCTAAATTCAGTGTATTTGTATCATCTAAATGAAAACCTTCCCTACATATATGTGTGTGTGTGTGTGTGCAATTTTTTTTACATATATATGTATGTATATATCACACACATTTACATAAAACACACACATTATATACATATATTTTTCTTTTACAATTATTCCCTAAAGTCTATTTTTCTTGGGTCAAAGGGCACATATACTGTTTAGAGTTTAAAAACAAATTTTCTGATTTCCCCTTAGAAAGTTTATGACACGTGTTCATTAGGTTTGGAGACTAGAAAGTAGAGAGAAAAATGTCCTTTCCTAGGAAAAATTTGCTTCCCCTAGTTAACTCATAAAACACTCAGTCTGGATGTTGGGTTGGGATTCAAATACAATTTAACCAACGATTTGATCAGTTTTAAAATGTTCCTCTAAAAGATGATTTGTAAGGCTCGAAGTACATTGAGGTATATTTATAATAATTATCCAGCTAATAAAAAGTCACAAATACTTAGGACTGCTTTGGTTCTCAAATTGCCCGAGTACTTATGGAAACTTTTTTTCATAATAATCTTTTACATTTTTTATATTTTTATAATAATGATTAGATACACAATGAGAAAGGAGGTTGGAAAGATGTTACTTCAAGCAAAGCCTAATAAGAGGGTGTTTCTATGAACTTTTGCATTCAGCCTAGACACCCAGCCTGTTTAAAACACACACTAATAGAGGAACACACACAGGGTGAAGTTATTGATACCAGAGAGCCGAAGAATACAGTATCTAATGATTTGTTCACTGATATTGAACAGAGCTGTCAACAAAAGCTCACTCTCACCACCAATCCCTGACTCCCGACCACCCGATTCAACGTGTGGCTGGCCTACAACAAGGCGGCACAGGTATTGTCTGTGATTTTCATCATGGTTGGGCTGAGTCAGCCACCATCGATTTGGGCCTGTGTATTGCATCTCCCTTTACTATTTCTAAATCATTTTGTCTCTCTGAAGATGTTTTACCCTAATGTTCCAGCTATCTCAGAAGTCTAGATAAGTTCCATTAAGGCTATCTGAAGATGAAGGCTCTCCGAGATCATATCTTTCGGGCCTCCATCAAATCAGCCCTGTCACAGAGCAGATGGATGCAAATTAGCACGTTACTAAGAAGGAAAGAAACCTGCCCAACTTCTAACAGGCTTATGATTCATCTTCTGATGGCTCACAGGCCTTTCTGGACCACGGCGATTGGCCATCTGGTTTTATGGAGGATGATAAATTCAGGAATAACATGACTCTTGGTCCTCTGTCCCTCTAAACTCGAGTCACAAATATTGTGAGTCAGATGTCCCCACCCGACAACACAACAGCTTCTGAGCTCAAATGCTCCTTTGAGGTAGCCAATGCCACCCAACTTCAGTTAGGCCTGGGCTACACGACAGAATTATTTTTCTTCATACACACACACACACACACACACACACACACACACTGTTTTTTTAAAGAAGGCAGAGGCACCCAGCCAAATAAACTACGTTAAGCAGTGGGTTCCATTTTAGGTGTTGACAGTGTATAATAAATCCAGGCCTACCTAACATTTACAGGGACGTTATAAAATGACTGAAATGGCATGAGCTGGTTACCAGGCCAACCAGACAAACACAATAAACAGGCAGCAGTGACAGGAGTAAGTTACACCATCTCTCCGGTCTGAAATATATCACTTTACATTAGTCTCTGACCACTTTGAAAGCTCTTTGTTTTATATTTTTCAAAATGCTCTTTTACGGCATAGATTACCATTTAAATCTTTTCAGATGAGGAAGTTTCTTCTTTTTTTTTTAATTCCCAAACTTGCCTCGCTCTAGAAAGTAGAACATTTATTTTCATTTTAACTCTAATTAAAAAATAAATGCAAGTCTTAAGAACAATGTTAAGGCTCAAACCCTGACGGTCCCTTCTGGCAGATTAAAAAAAAAAAATTTCCCTAGACTAGAAAGAAAATAAACAATAACAGTAGTTAGTATATTTGGTTGGTTTAAAATATTCTGGTGAAATGGCAGTGGTTTGCAGGACTATTTAACTCCTTAAAAGTCAGTCTGTACTCCAAAGAACTTTCTCTCTTAATGGAGAATACATTTTATTATAAGCAGAGAGTTCTAGAACATTGTAGCTGGAACGAGTCTTAGAAATCATCAAACACTTCCTTTATTTGACGGAGAAAAAAAAAAGTAGATTTTTAGGGCTTTTATAATTATGAAAAATAAATGATATCTCCTTTCTGCTATTTATGCCATACAAAATAATTTATTTTTACTCCTTTGGCCAATATTCATGGACGTGAAAGGAGCAATATCGTACTTCTTACTTCCAGCGTAGGCTTTGAACAGCAAGCTAAAGTAGAATAAAGATTTCCATATATGATGAAATAAAACTACGATACCTACGAAACAAGTAAAATACTTTAATACTCAGTTTAACCAAATTTGCATGACTCATACAAAATATTGCCAGTTATCAACCATCCTTTCAAAAGGCACACTTGTGACCAGGGCAACCGACTTGTCCCAGTCTGCCTGAGACACTTCAAGGCACCGAGAGCTCATGTCTCAGAGAAGGCCTTGGCCTTGGAGAAGCAGATACAGGTGATCATCTATTTGTGAAGGCCATTTTTCTTTTTCACTCTCATGGTTTTACAATATATTTAATAAAAACTTGTCTGTAAATTATGCTGAGGAAATATTTACTCCTTGTCTAAAATACTAAAAGCAAGATAAACTTCCTAATGATGATTTATTTCTTTATAATCAATAGAATCCATATTCGAAATCTATTTCTACATCTCAGTCCGTAGGTTTAGTATGAGAGATGCAGAATCTAGTTAACTAATGCATCATGTTTGAGTTTTTAAGTTGTAGCTACAGCACTGGAAAAATTTACTGCAGACAGGGAGCATCTAGCCCAGTTTCCCACTGATGGGTTTATCCTTCCTTGACCTCACACTGCCAGGACTTACCTCTAAGAAAACAACGTAGGTGTTAAGAAAAATTGGAGATGAGACAATAGGTTAGAGGCAGCCTTGCCAGAAGTTGGTTAAAATGTATTGAAAATTCGCAGTGCTTCTTTGAATGATACCATGTAATGCTCTGACAACTCCAAACTTGATATTTTAGTATAAATGGCACAGAATTTATTATACTGATTCAAGAAAAGGCATTTTTCTTGCTTTCTAAGGGCAGAGATGTAAATCAACTAGACAGATATCTGTTTAATAAGCTCTCTTCTGATTTTATATTTTTGGCCTTTTTTTTTTTTTGTCTATAAGCAGTATGATGTCCTTATAAGTTAAAGCTTGAGAAAATTAAAATTGTCTGATCAAAATGTTTCTGATGAGGAACAAATACCTGTAGACTGACCATATCAGCCCTGATTCTGCATCTCTTGTTCCCACACTGTTTGCAATGTGACTTTGAAGTTCTTTTCTCTAAAAAGATGGGGTCTATTTCCTCGTCCTTTGAATCTATGACATGTTTCAGTCAACAGAAGGCTATCAGATGTTATTCTATCAGCTACGAGTCCAGGCCACAGTAATCACGGTCATTTCCACTTGTTCTCTTTTGATTTCCTACCTTTGCCATTAAAACTTGCCTGGGCTAGCATGCTGACAAATGACAGACACAGGTCCACTTGCCATATTAGCTCTAGCAGACAGCCATCGAATTGCCAGATGGATGAGTGACCCCATATGAGACTGAGGAACCACCCAGCTGAGCCCAGCCTAATTCAGCAACTAACTTCCAGACTCGTGATCTGAAACACTGTCTTATTGTCTTGAGACACCTGCCTCTGATGTGGTTTGTTATATAATATTATTGTGACAATAGATAAATGGTTGAAAATAAGAAGTTGAGGGCCTCCATAACTCCACACCTATCAAAATCAACATACTCTGTAAAAAACCACAAAGGGGTTTTGGTGTCAATACCTCCTAACAGCCATGTCAGGGTTTGACTCAATCTCCCAAAGCCCTAACTCCAAGCCAGTCCATGTCTGCATGCTGTCCCCAGCTGTTCTATGATGCTCTCCTGAGCCTGAGGTAACAGTACCTCCTAAAGTACTCAATCAAAAATTTTTTAAAACCACACATGACCACAAAAATACACTGAATGACCTCCAGAGAATTTCCACTTCAATAGCACACACTTACAGATCCCACTGAAGTAATGCAATTCAATATGTAGCCTCTAAATCTCAAGAATGCTGAGAGATTGAGGAGGCACTGGGCATAGATAGTTTTTTTTTTTTTCAAATTTTAGAATATGGCAACTGACCACCACAGTTGGAGCTAACTAATTAATCGGTTGATTGACACGCCATTCCTAGTGCTCCCTCCGTGTTTGGAGGAATAGCTCTATTTCTGCAGATACCAGTATATTTAAGCATAGATACTGGATTGCTGCTGCAAAAGGTACCATTTTAATCCTTTGATGGATTTAATTTCTAACTCATTACTGCTAACTGGAAACTCTCTCTTTGACTCAATTCTGTATATAGCATTCAGTGAATAAACAAACACTAAGAACTTAAATTTCCTGCCCTGTGATATTATCAGAAGTCTAACACACAGTAAATGTTTATTCAGTGAATATGATAATTAGGAAAAATTGAAAAATATGGTTAAATGCCCTATTAGAAGGGATAATTTACTTTATTTTAATAATTAGGTATAATGATAAACATAGTAATAAGACAGAGAAATAATGTTAGAAATATAGTACAGTGGCAAGATGAGACATTTTTAAAATTTCAAACAGATCTGAGAGTATCCTGACAATCTACGAAAGATGAGCTTTCCATGGGATATAAGAGGCAAGACTATCCTTCTGAAACTGCTTAGATATCGATCTGGCCACATCTTAAGACCATTTCCAGTGCAAAGCTTCAAAATAAATGAACAAACAAAGAAAGAAAAAAAACAAAAAAATAGTTATGTAAAACCGATATTCTATTGACTAACCATGGCCACTCCATCCTTGACACTTACCCTCAGGAAACAGTAACCAACGGAAGTTGAAAGTGCTAAGAAGGTAAGAAAAGTGGTAAGAAAAGACCATACTGAATGCCATGGTCACGGTCAGTGTCGTGGTCTGCCCTGAAACACAAGCAGCTTTATTTTCTCATGTCCAAGTAGGACAATACTTCACTTAAATGGTAAGTAAATAAATGATGAACTGTCTAAAATGGTTCGCTACAGAATGTGATAAATAATTAGTCCTTGAGTCACGGTCCATAGCAGAATACAGCTGCCTCAGAGCATAACCCCATTCTTAAGTTTTGCTCAGGTTCGTCTTTACATGTTATTTCCCTCTGCCACCCTCCCAGTCCTCCCTCACCATGCTGTTTGGAAATCTCGAAAGGAAGGGTGGAGTGAGCCCCATGACTCCTGCTCTCTTGCCATTTTTAGCTGCCTGCAACCTTTCCTGGCTGCGACGATTTATAGACTTGGGCTCGGTGGCCCTGCCAAATAACAAGCGTCTGGCTCATGAACCCTGAGGTAGGCTCGTATTAAATGAAAACGTGTCCACTCCACCATATGAAAGCAAAGAAGGGGCCTGCAATGTCAACGTGTGAAAAGTCAAGGTTAAGGGAGTGCAAGGTTTTACAAGAGAACCACCACCCTGCAGTGACTAATTAAACTGAGTGAGGTCCAGATGGCAAGCATCTTTAAAGATGCCAATTATAGATTCAAATGTTTTCGTGTGACACTGTTTTCCTAGAAAGATTAAGTGGTGATGATGACTTGCTTTCAGTGTTAGGCATCCTTTTATTGTGTCCCAGATCCTGCCCATGGCTGCACACCTGTACACAACGGATGCTAAGTTTGTAACATTCTCCAGGCACCGGATGGCCACCAAGAAAATTCAAGCATCTGTGGTGAACCTGGAAAAAGGGAGTGGCTCTCTGGTGAAGAATCATATTCTCCACGTCTGTGTTGCCACATTCTTGTCACAGTTACCCCAGGCGTGGCTTTAGACAAAGATAATTCCTGGTTGTCCACTGAAGCCTGCTAATTTCCGTCATCACGGTCATCTCCTCCGGGAAGTGTCCTGGACTAGTTCAAGGACGCAAAACATAAGGAAAATCTAACTCCCTAACAGATGCAATTAGGCTGAACAAAGATGAAAGATTTAAACTTATTAGGCACGAGGACAGGTTAGAATGAGGAATACCCCAATGCTTCCATTTTGGGGTACCAACTAGATGAATCAATCTTTTTCCTCTTCTACTGAGTCTCTGATTTAGATGCTATTCCTCAATCTAATATTTTGCCCAATGGTACTACCAGTCTGATTCCAGACATGTTGCTAAAATATTACATATTAGCAAACCCTGCATTGAACTTAGTTTAAAAGTTTCCTTTATTACAAGACTTCTTAGCTCATTAACTTCACTATGTATGTACCATAGATTTCTGGAGAGGAAATGTGATATTGTTTACCTGCCTTACCCTTAAATATACACATGTACAAGTGCTTCCAGACATTAAAGTTTTAGGTTTTTAAAAAAATTGTGTAAATGTAGATTGAGTGCAGTACTAAATAATTAAGTTTTCTGGGAGGAGAAATAACAACGAAATCTATCTGGTGGCATTGATCTGGCGAGTGAATCAGGGTATCATGGAACAAAGTGAGAGAGCAAGGAGATTACATCAGTGTTTGTTTTGTTTCTGCTATAATCTTTATATAAGATGTTTAAAGGCGGAAGTGGTGAAGAGGAAATGAGAAGGGAGACATAGGTATAACAGTCATTCAAGAGCAAACTCAATGGGTCTGGGGAACTTTCTACATGCTGGTAGCAAGAAAGAGGTCAAATATAATTGTAGATACAGAAAATGTATATGAATAAGAACCAGGGTGGGGAACTGGAGAGATTCAGGTTTGCCTTTGTGGGATTTACATCGAAGAATTCTTTTGAAGATATGGTGGTAAAAGGAACAGTGAGCCTAACAAAAATAACGCATAATCCTCAGAGAGATAAGATTTGTTCCAAAAGGAAGGAATTTAAGGTTTTTTGATGTCAGTGATAGACTTACAGAGCAAGAGCCAGTGAGAAGAAAGCAGGTAAGGACAATGACAGCTGGGACAGACTTGAAGGCCTTAGGGAAACAAGTCTCGGCTGGTTGCATGCAACTCCAGGACATCTTAACTGCGTCAGACACAGAGGTTGGGGTGTGAGTGTGTGTGTGTGTACGTGTGTTGTGTGTGCATGTGTGCATGTGTGTGTAATTGCTGAAGAGCGAAAGGAAACTTGGAAATGAGTTGACTTTCATGCAAGTTACTAGTAATGATTTTGGATAATATTAGTGAGCACTTACTAAAGTCTGATATATATTTTTTTATATAGATAACAACAATTAATCATCAGAAGAATCGTATTATGCAGATATCACAAATCTCCTTTGTCAAACAATTGCATTGTATATGTTAGCATATGTGTGTGTGTGTGTGTGAGTGTGTGTATAATGTTTATACCTTAACATTTACCCACTTTAAATGTAGAATTCAATGGTTTATAGCAAATTTACTGTGCTGTGATGTATCACCATAGTCCTGTTTGAGAACATCTCCTTTAGGAAAAACCCTCATGAGAATTTACAGTTATAATGGCTGTTTCTATTCCTAGTTATACGCAATCAAATCTGCTTACTTTCTTTACACATTTTCTACCCATATTATCTCCATTTTATATCAGGAAAAATTTTACCATTTTCTACTTCTGAATAAAATTGTCCCAATTCATATGCAACATAAGAAACACAATGCCTTTGAAAATCATCGGACAAGGGTGACAAAAAAAAAAAAAAAAAAAAAAGTAGGCGATAGTAGAAACACTTCTCCAGCACAGGAGATGGGAGAGATTTGTAAAAAGTTAGTATTTTCCACGTTTGACAAAGTAAACAAAAATCTGACGGTGACATTTGGGTGTAAGAAGCAAGATCTTACAAGAAACCTGGTACCAGGAAGAAAACAAGTGGTGTTTTATTCTGGGCCGAGTCTTCAGACACCACTAGCCTGGCTAGGTGAGTCTGCGGAAAATCAGGGCTGGCATTCCCTGGGAGAAACCCTGATAGGCAATTGCACTGCAAAGACAGCCAGTGTGGTCAGCGAGGCATTTGGATGTGGCCCACGGTTTGAGAAGGGGGCAGAAATGGACCACATGGAAATTGGCGTTCAGAGATATTGCATCTGGAAGGCAAACTTTCCAGGCTGCTGTCGGCTCAAAATGTCAAATTGTTTGAAAAAACAAACACAATGACATAACAGGCATATGCAATGAAGCTTTCAAGATGTTCCCAACAGAACAGCATGCGGTACTTGGCACAAGAAACCTATACCCCAACCCCCAAATACTGTCCCAATAACCAGAAAAAGAAGAAAAAAAAGAAACTTCGAGACTGCAGTCAGGGAGGTGAAAGAGTAACTCTGCTGGCTGGATTTGTTCCCTGCTCTTCCATTTACACAGCATTAATTGGAAATTCTCTGTTAGACCTGATCTTTTCCTAACGTCCCAGCCTCTTACATCTGGTAAGTATGCATTCCTAAACCCTGAAAGAAAGAACCTAAATCTTCTATATATATTGAAAGAGGAAGCCTCATGAATATTACAAAGATAGGACTCAGACAAAAGTAAAGAAATCTGTTCAAAATTACCTTTGAATGGACTATTCCTTCAATGAACTGATAATCAATAATGAGCCAGTAAAGAAGCCATTGGATATTTGAGATAAAAGGAAAGCTGGTAAGAAGAATGAGATGGTAAATCTTCCAGGAATTCTTTTTTTAAATGCAGTCTGATTATACAAATATAAAACTGAACTCTTTTTCTCTCCGAAGATATTTGTGGTTCAGTGGTAGGCTGCTTGGAGTTTCAATTGTGGTTTCTTTATTCTTTCTCATCCTTAAAAAATGTGATGAGTGTAATAAGCTTTGCATCCATTTTCAAGGCCCAGTGTGTATGGAGTCTACCCAGCTCCTATCTAGCAGGAGTCTCTCCTGCTTTTGAAATTCTCTTTATCACTCAATCCAATGCCTGGAGTTCCATTATTGTCTCCATCATCTGTTCGATCATTCGGTATCGATTCTACCAAGCTTTACAGTGTTTTTCATTGTCATATCTCCCTTTTGTTTTGTGTTTATGTAGACGACATACAACAAAAGAATGAGAAATGTAAACACAGATACTTGTAAAATGCCATTTGTATTAGGCATCTTGATTTTCAAATTTTCTCATCAATGTAAAGAAGGCAAAGAAACTCAGACATAGGAAGACACTTAAATAGCATCTGTCTATGCTCTGTGTTTACCTTTCCTATGTTTTCTTTAATGGCGTTGCTTTTATTATTAAGACTTGGCATTTTGGGGAGCAATTCGAAGTTCACTGCAAAATTGAGGGGAAGGTGCAGAGATTTCCCACATGGCCCCCCTCACCCACACGCCTAGCCTCTCCCATTATCGGCACCCTCCCACCAGATGGTACATTTGTTACAGCTGATGGACTTATAGTGGTACATTGTAATTTTCCAAAGTCCATATCTTAATTATACTTAATTTTTACTGTTGTACATTCTGTGGGTTTGGACAAAGGTATTGCAGGTATCCATCATTATGGTATTCAAACTATTTTCACTGCCCTGAAAAGCCATTTACTCCCCCATACTCTTGACAACCACTGATCTTTTTACTGTCTCCATAATTTTGCCTTTTTCAAAACATCATGCAGTTAGAATTATATAATATGTAGCCTTTTCAAAATAGCTTCCTTAAGGTAGAAACACACATTTATGGTCTTCGTGACTCGATAGCTCATTTCTTTTTACTACTGAATAATATTCCATTGTCTGGACGGACAACCATTTACTCATCACCTACTGAAGGCCATTCTGGTTGCTTCTAAGTTTTGGCAATTATAAATTAAGCTCTTATGACATCCTTGTGCAGGTTTGTGTGTAGACATAGGTTATCAGCACTTTCAGGTAAACACCAAAGAGGACAACTGCTGGATCATATGGTAAGTCTGTTTAGTTTTGTTAAGAAACTGACACATTGTTCCAACATGGCTGCACTATTTCACATTTCCACCAGCAATGAACGAGAGTTCCTGTTGCTCCATATCCTCACCAGCATTTGATGTTGTCAGTGTTCCTGTCCTTTCTATAATAACATCTGGGGACATGTCCATCAGATTGGTTAATAGAGCTATCAAGAAAAATCAACTTGGAAAAATAGATAAAGACGTACACCATTCCTAGCGGTTAGCTCCTTTTTGTAAAGCAATTGTCTTATTTCAATTTTAGGCATTTCCTAGTTACATGTTTATTTTTAATTATATAAATAAGCAATTATTTTGAAAAAAAGTACAGGTAAACAAGAGTAAAATTTACTCATAATTTCACCTCCCAAAATAAAACAAAACACTGCTAATATTTTGGTTTATATCCTTTCAGAAATGTAAGCTCACATATGCACACATACAAACATATACACACACAATCATCTATTAGTTTTTACTGCATAACAAACCATTCCATGACTTTATGGCTTCAAATAACAACTATTTACTTGCTTATATTTCCATGAGTCAGTAATTTGGACTGGACTTGCCTGTGAGGTTCTTCTGCTATAGTAAGTTAGGTGGCTCCATTTCGGGGGTTGCCTAGGGGTGATGGGGCCATAAGCATTTTATTATGCAGCAGACTTGTCTAGCCTTGTTCTCATGGTGTCCAAAGCAGAGTTCCCAGAAGAAGCAAGGAGGCAAGTCTCAACATACAAGTCCTTTCCAAGCCTCTAATTGTATCACATATGTCAATGGTCTATTGGTGAAGTGATTCCCACGGCCAGTCCAGAGCCTGGAGTGGAGAAACAGACTCCACTATTTGAAAGCAAGGTTTGGATATGAGAATATGTGGCCATTTGCAGTTATTAATGATCTTGCCATGCAGGTGGTGGGCTATTATTAACATCTTGGTTTACATGTTTTTAAAAAACACATAAGCACACGCGAAATTAAAATATGTTGTAGGAGTATTCCCACATCAATACATGTTGGTCTGTTCCATTTTTTTAACAGCTGTAGAATGTTGCCTTTTTCTTTACTGTACCATCATTATTTGATCTACCTCTTCCAATCCAACTTTAGAACATGTCTGATTTTTCCCTATGAGGCTGACGGAAACATCGCTGTGCATTCATCTTTCTGCCTATCTGTGATTATTGTCTTACGTAGCCATTCAGCTAGCTTATTAATCTCATCTTCCCCAGGTTCCTCAAAACACAGTCTTTGTTCATTAGGAGACATAGAAAAAAAGACAGTAAAAAGGGTAAAAATAGAGGCCCAACTTGACTGTTTATCACAACTTGTCACTGATACAAAAATAAAACGTAAAAATGAAGATAATTATGCAATCATCATGGAAGCCCAACCTGTTTATAAAGAATAATTTGTGACTACATTCCCAACTTAGCTACCTCTAGTGCATTTAATATACTGCTTCCAGCACATAATCCAGGACCACTTGTTTACTCCTTCTGATGGCATCGGCCTGAGTACCTGGTCTACCTCCTTTCGTAACATGTTGGCTTTTCCTCTATCTTGTTGGAGCAAAGACGCTGCATGTTCTGCACATCCTGATGCAGTCACCTCCAGTTCTTACTTGGTCTGGATACCTGGGCTAGATATCCTTCGCTGCCTTTGCCACCTGATACCAGAACATAGAGGAGACCAGGTCGCCCATCTGGTGTCCCTGCCAATGATAATCTGGGTTTCATGGCTCGGCTCCCCCACCTGTGTTTTGGCCTTCTCCGATTCACTAAGTACCTCCTCGCCACCTTCTTCCATTTCAAGAACAAGGACTTGATGTGCACCTGGATGTTGTCGGTACCCAACATGCAAGACAGGAGAAGGAATAAAATAAACACCTTATTATAGTCGAGCTGGACCAGGTCCAAGGATATGTCTAAAAGCTTTTGTCTGCAGAGAACTGAGCTCTCAGGGCTGATAACGGTGACTGGATGTCAAGCTGCAATGAAAAATCAAGTTCTTTAAACAACAAACTGCAAACACCATAAAATTGTCATATTGTTTTCATCTTCCCGTTTAGTGGCTTTGTTGTGCTTGGGTATTATGGCAGAAACACATGCCAACGGAAGACAAGAATCTTCTAAGCTTGTCGTGTGTTTATATGTGACTTCCGGAATTAAGGTGGCACACGGGAACTTTTTATTTATACAGCACAATTGATAAGGTAATCTAGAAGAATAAAAAAGGGGAAAGGTTTGGAAATATGCTTCATTTCACTGTTTGTCTTCATTGCATGATAGCTGCATTTTTAGAAAAAGAATGCCATTCTTTTCATCTTGTGTTTTTAACTTCTTGGCTATTTTTCCAGATTCCGAATTTCCAGTGTGTTCTTTTTCGTAGAGACACATGGCAAGACAATGCTATACTGGAAAATTAAATTTGCTCTTTTATAAAGGTTCCTGCATGGAAAGATTTAGGCAAAACTAAGATGAAAGACCTAAAATCCATTTGCGACCTAGAGTTATCAGATTACAAAGATCATCATGGTTTATTTTAATCTGAATAGGTTATAGGATGGAAGTATAACACAATTACACAATTAAATTATTTCTTACTCAAAATGATTCTAAACATTAGAAAATAACTTTACTATTTGAGTTTGCATTTACCAGTTACTCAAAATCTTGTTCAGAATAAAACAAAAATTATCAAAGTCTCTGGTTGGGTACTTAATTATTAGTGTTTAGCTAATTTTCTTCAAGGGAACAAGGAATGCCTCCATTCGTGGAGAAAGACCAGTTTCATTTTAAGCACGACTATTGATGCCCATGGCAAGTCTGCTGACTGAAAAGAAAGTGTTTATTGATTCAACCTTTCCATAACCCTCTATGAAAGTAAACATGTCTGAGATAACTAAGCAAAACATCAGATTTCACTCAACTACAATGTGGCCCTCTCTGATTAAAGAACTTGGCATGGGTCACTAATCCAGCCGAGGTCCCAGCAGTACAGAGGATCTGCGTCTTACATGGCACATTAATTCTTCCCACCACCAATTTTCTTCCCTAGCACCATGTATACTTTCTCTGGCATCTGCCCTGATGTTCTCCTTTACCTTCAGTTAACTGCTGTTGGCTAAAAGTTGTACATCATCCTCACTATATAATACTGTCGCAGTAGGTGTCATTTTCATCTCACTTTAAGTTAGTATAAGTAACTTCTCTTGGGAGATGAGGAAGTGAGTCTATAGTTTCATCATCTGTGAGAAATTTCATTTTGTTGATAATCATGCATTGCCTATGACTTATGGATATGATTCAAAATAAGAATTTTATATTTTTAAAAGCCAAAACTCTCCAACTAAACATTACCTCGATCTTTGCTAAACCTCAGATTTTACTCAATATGAAGAAATTAGAGAAATATCTTCACATTCTACAATGTAACTTTCATAGTCCATCCATCATCACTGAAGCAGGAAATAAATGAAGACATGCACATATGAGAGACAACATTGTATCTGCCTTTGCATTTACATGTTATTGATTCATTCAACAAATATTATTGGCCATCTATTACATGTGCTGAAAACATAATGACAGATAAAACACCTTCTCTAAAAACTCCTGGTGCTTGCTTCTCAGGAGAGGAATGTTAAGATAGTATCATGTCGATCACATATTGAAATAGTAATCAAAGAACAAACAGATAATTCATTTTTGATGCATACATATTTTGTTAAAGAAAGGCATGATTTTGAATTTTTCTTTACTACACGATTTTTACATGCTCCCTAAAGCCACTGTTGGAATGAAACTAAATGTGAGATTTTGTCATACTTATAGAGGAGCATTTTTTTCTGAGGTTCTAAATTCGGCCTCAATCTAATGAAGAATTGCTCTGAGCTTTTCTGTGTGGTGAGATGAGAACCAAATGACCACATGACTGGGTATCTGTGCTTTCATATTATGGGTTAACTCTCCGAGGACAATTCTATTTTCCTCATTTCCAGATTCTTTGGAACTTTATCTAAGAGGTATCAACAATAATCACAACAAAAATCTTTTTATGACCTCAAGCTCCCAGTTTTTCTCTTCATTTGAGTCAGAACCTCAGAGGGGGCAGTTGTCTCCTTAGGCCAGTGGTTCTCACCTGTAGATGGTTCTGTCCACACAAGGTTTTGTTCACAAAGGACCTTTGGCCACATCCAGAGACAGCTATAGTTGTTACAACTTGGTGACCTGGTGACAACAGGGGTAAGAGGATGGCACGGGGGTGGAGTGGAATGAGGGCAGGCTATTGCCATCAAACTTAGAGACCAGGGATGCTGGCTAAACATCTTACAATTTGAAGGGCATCCCACAACAGAATGATCCAACCCCCAAATTCAATAGTGCTGATGCAGAGAAATCTTGACTTAGAGGTACTCTTGACTTGACAATTATCCTTACAATGTTCCTGCTTAAACATCTCAACATAGATGGCAGTGCTATTGGCTTGAGGACAGTGTATGCTTTCTTCAACTCCCTATAACTTTCCTAAGTCTTCAATGGTTTTCTTTTCATTTGCTGAAAATGCCCTACATGGGTATAAATATTTTATCAATACCAGGGATGTCATTTTTTTGTATTGATATTCCCGTCTGGGATGAGGCAGTCAGAAGATACTGAAATGTCAAAGTACCCACGTAAATCAGAATGTTTTCCGAAGGAAATACCCCCTGTCATTGAATAAACATTACTAAACTATGTAGAGGAGAATGCCTTTTATTTCTGAATGGAGATACCCTCAGATAAAGAATCAGGTAAGTTCTCCTTCCTGCAGATGTCTGGGTGAAAGCAGGTGTGAGATCCTGTGAGTGTTTTTTAAATGGTGCAGAATAAGGATTGGAAGAGAACATCACCTCTGCCTTGCACAGATTATGGCAGACCAGAGTACGGATACCATGCTCTTATAGCACAAGGTTTATCACCCTAAAAGTAGATTAGGGATACCTATTACCCCAAGGGTAACCACCGAGCCATGACAACTATGGCTTGAACGCTCTAACTCTAATTTCATTTCTGTCTCCAGAAAAACTAGAGAAGACCAGACTACTGGCATCTAAGAAGTTTACGTGATCAAAGATGTTGTCACAATCTCCAGTTAGCTCACTCCTCTCCGTGTTTACTACTGCCTAAATATTGCTTTTAGGGCTTACTTTCCAACTTTGAAGTTATCTGAGGCCATCTTTGAAGCTCCTCCAGGTTTCCTTCACCTCTATTCAGTTTATGAGGCCAGAAAGAACAAAAGTACAACAAACCTAACATAGTAAAAGTCTAACTGGTATATTATAGAAGGCTGAGTTTATGACTTCTCCTTACTCTTCTGCCAAGAAGCTCTCCTAAGTTCCATAAAGACACACAGTTATATTAATATGTTCACAGAACACACACACACACACACACACACACACACACCTTTTTTTTTTTCACATTGAAGCTTTCTTAAGGTGAGAACCATACTCAACTAATTATATTGCATGCCCCATCCCCCGCAACAAAAACTTCCAAAGAAAACAGCTGAAATCTCATCAGGGCCAGGGTCTGGATGAAGCTGTTTTAAAAATCATGGACTAAGCAGCTCCCTCTGTGGGGGGGAAAGAAAGTGATTATGTCGCATGCAAGGCCTTTAAATTGAGGGAGAATTAACTCAGCTTATAATAAATCACTGTTGACATCTTCACTAAAGACTCAATGCTGTCGCAAGCCAGGGGGAATTTTTAGCTGGCCAAGAAGGAAACTTCACAAATGCTGGCTATTATTCGCATGTGCAAGCTTCATCTGGGAGCTTCTGAAGGGTTTTCCCTGTACGGTCTGAACAAACTCCACAGAGAATAGCTACCCTACTAAAACAAACAAAGATTGATTAATAACTTATTATCATATTTTACAATTGAGACTTTGGAAAATGTGTAACAGCAGGAGGCCCTGTCTTCACCTCACTTGTTTTTTTTTTAAGTTATATATTGATCTTTTACACACACACACACACACACACACACAAATAAAAGTAAAAATGACTGAGGAAAACAACCGTTTCTTCCATGGTTTGAAGAAAATTTTTTTTCTTTGTACTTTTCAAGTGTGACTCACTGGTCTACCAACTTTTTGGAAATTTTATCTACTTTATAGCATGTCATTTGCTGTTCCTTTGCTCCCTGCAAAGTCCCTGAAGGAATGAAAGAAAGCGCTTTCTGTGATGTACACACTGAGGTAAAAGACCTTTAGTCTGAGAGGTGCAGTGACTTAAGCACCAAAGGAAGGATGTCCAGGTGAGCGATGGCAGAGACAGGCGTTCGCCTGGGCTGTAGTCCAGGGACCGTTCTCCGTCACATACTTCACAAAGACGGTGTCTTCCTTTGCTGATAGAATCAAATTTTACATTAAGGGTATTTATTGAAACATAAAAAAAGTCTCAGAGTGACACACAGCCTCCGCTAGAGTACCGTTTTCCTCCCGTGTCTGCTGCTACCAGCCTTTGTATCAGTAATATAATGTGATTCAGGGAAAACTGAATTCATAAGGATTTGCTGCCGTATTCCTCAAAGAGCTCACACCTTTGTCTGGGGGGAGACTAACATGTTTCAGTGTTACTGCTTTGGGGAGTGTGGGAACTGACTCAGAATTAGGTATAAATTAAATGTGTACACACGACATTTGAATCATGTTTCCAAACTAGTAAGATTCCTTTAATTAATAAGATATTCCAGAGACTGAAGAAAAATCAGAATGATTAACTGGGTAAATTTGCCTGTTTTCACTTACTGTGATATTAACTTAATTATCATGCCAAGACTAATAATTTTATTAAAAGGCCATTTAGGGCAAATTAAGTTATATGATCATAGGGAGATAGATTGATGGATAAATGGATGATAGACAGGCAGACAGACAGACAGACATATAGAGTATAAGGGACATACATACAAATCCCAGCTGTTCAACTTTCTACTGTGCAACTTACAAATGCAAACAATGTATATTTTTCAATTCCAATTTTATGCTCCCGATAAACAAAAAGCAAACACATACATTAACAAATACGTTTTTAAAAGATGGTCTGATGTTTAATATATGTATATTTCCAATTAGTTAGACGGATAAATGCAGGACTTACGTGGATCATTGAATACTAATTATTATTCTCTTTCGCAACACGTTGTGGCATTTTGGTGAACTATTTTGACATCAGGGCAGTCCTAAGTATAGTCAGTAGGCTCTGATTAATATAGTAGGGTATTTTTAGCTTAGGCTTTACCTTTTGAAAATCACACTGCTTGAAGTGTCCCCTTATAAAAAAAAATTACTGTATTGAAGCATAACCCCACCTATATATGTCTCATCAAGTCTTTTGGCCTGTGAAGTGAGTGCTCAACTGATAGAAAACAAACAAACAAACAAACAAACAAACAAACAAATATATATATCTGCATATACACACATATATAAATATGTGTATATATATGTATATATATACATATATATATACACATATTTATAAATTTTGTTAAGATTCCTCACAATAAATTAATTTTATAAAACAGAAAGATTTTTACCTATTAGAATAAGCTTTTATTTTATCTCTCCCAGAGGGTCTGAGAAGCACTGGCAATAGCACAGTAGACATGTAGACATGAGAGTTTCAGGAAAGGATGCAATTGCCAAAGATTGAAAAACACACCATGTACACCAAGCTCTGAACACCACGTGATAGGAGATGATGCGGCCCTAAGTTGCAGTAGTGGGCTCCCGAACGTGAATTATCGGCTGGCATTTCTGTGTGTGTGTGTGTGTGTGTGTGTGTGTGTGTGTGTGTGTGTGTGCGCGCGTGCGCGTGCGCGCGCGTGCGTGTGTTTCTTGTCTTTTTCTCTGCAAAGCATTCCACTCAGGCAACTGGGGTAACGAGTCAGACAAGTTCTCCCACAAACAAACGCAACGCTGTTAATCAATCACTCTTTGCACTTTGAGAATGTACTTCCTCCTGAAAACCACTTGTGAAATGAACCATTTTTCCTCTTCTTCAGATTAGGGAACTGGAATGGGGGAGTGGGGGGTGGGTTTGACATGTTCACAGTTCTATAGTGACATTTCAAGACAAATGAGATGAAAAGCAGCAAATCTTGGCAAGAGGGATTCAGTTCTGCCAAGCGTAGATAACATTAGTCACACAAGGGCCAATAATCACTAATTCCTACTTATTTGGTTGTCGCTTTCTAACTTTGTATAGCAAAATTGACAGCTGAATCCTACGTACTTCGCAAAACCAGAGACTATCTGCCTTGCTATCTCGATCCTCAGCAAACCCAAGCGACAGGGAACAAAGAGGTCCCTGCACAGTCCGTTTCCTGCACTGCACTCAAAGTAGAGCCACTGTGCTTCTCCCTTCAATGTCATCCGTGTTCACATCACTCTGTGCATTACACGACACTACCAAAATGTACAGTAACAGGTGTTCACTGAGCAAGAATCCCTTTGGGGAAAATCTGCACACAAAATGAAACTTTAAATAAAATCTAAATGGGTTTGTTTACCATCGAGTGTCTCTTCTCAGAAGCTTTAACCTGTTGCTTCACTCTATGGACTTCTGAAAGATACCATGAAGTCCCTCTTTCAGCATTCATCTGAACCTTCTACTCACCCCTGGCCTCTCACCTCTTTAGTAAACATGAATATAGTTATTATATATATATATATATATATATATATATATATATATATATTACTGATTATTCACTCTCCAGAAGTTTGGAAGACAATAACATAAACTGGTGGGGAAGTTCATTAGAATCAAGCATAATCACACCTAACAGCTAATATCCTGATAACCATATAATGAGAGTACTAAAACAAACAAAAATAATTCATAATATGTGATAGGCTGAAACCATTTTGGGTAGTAACAAACAATTCTATCGAGGGCAGTTCTGAAGGATTTGCTGGATTCACAAGGCAAAAGAATTTCTGTTCTTAAAGCATGACCTTTGATCATCCTGACAAGTGTTAAGTAATCAGATATTTAAAACTGAAAGCTGGGTGAGACTTGAAAAATTACCTACCGTCATTTCCTCCTTTTACAAAGAAGGAAAATTAAATTCTGGGAGACTGCTAAGTGGTTGGCATATAATCAGTTAGTTGTTTTTTTTTTTAAAGGATAGAGATCCAATTGGTCATTCATTTAATATCAAGCCATACCAAATATATTAAATATTAGCAAGTGATACTGAGAAATGACAAATGAGTTTGTCACTCTGTTTACTCAAGATAAAGATTACTATCTAGAGCCAAGTATATTATTTACTACAAATCAAATTCATTGTTGAATGGTATTTTCAATCACGACAATATAGGAAGCTGCGGAGGACACTTTGTTGGCTTGCCAGACCATTCCAGGGAAGAACTTGTTGCTCCAGAAGCTGAGAATAGTGCTGGCAGACAGCCTTGGACTCTCAGCGATGCTCTTTGGAGCTGCACTGGAGACTGAAACAAAGAGAAAAACATGCACCTCGACATCTGAGTCTCAGAATATCTTCCTCTATTTTGAACCAAGTGGAAAAAGTTAGTGAAAGATCTCCAATCAAAAAAAAAAAAAAGGACTAAAAATAGAGTCTTAAACTGCCCATTCTATTTGCACACCACTGTCCACTGTCAAAAAGTTACCCAGTGAACACTTAATACCTGTGAAGGCTCAAAAACCATTATCTGATTGGAAAGCCCCGTTTCTATCACAGGGCCATGAAATACACAAACAACAGCTTGTCTTTGTTTAAATTTCGATATTTAGTTCATTGTGGTTTTTTTTTTTTGCATGAATTCTGAGTTATGTATATTGCATTAAAACATTAGTTATCTTGATTACCGAGTTTTTGGTGACTCCTTAAAGTTTTCACTGAGGAGACTGCCTTACCTGCCTCGTCCTAGTGCTGGTCCTAACAGTCAAACCCTTTCGAGATTGTCTCACTAGTGAAGAGCTAACTCACCAAGGTCATGTTCTTCCCAAGTGGTCCACATTCAGTCACTGATGTATGGAGAGGGAGCCTAGACATCCAGGCCCAACTGGGCCAACAATGAAGGGTTGTTCTAACTCCAGAGCTCCCTGCAAGGCTGGCCAGAGCCACTCTAAGGACTGGGTTTTAACTAGACTTTCTTCTCTGCCTACTCCTGCTTTCCTCCTGGGCCTTTCACAGGCATTGATCTCAAACACGCTGAGTAGCAAGCTCCATCTCTGAGGCTGCTTCCTGGGGAATCCTGCCTGTGGCAAATATCAAATTATAGCAGCTAATATTTCTTGAGCACATACTGGTTTCAAGGGTTGTTTATGAGCAATTTTATTTTACCCTCACCGTGAACCAGTAAGGCACTATGAACAACACGGAATTTTGTGTATGTGTGTGTGTGCGTGGTATTAAAATCAATTACACACAGTATATTATCCTTTCAGTGGGTAAAATGACAAGACTAGGCCCACATGAAACCAACATACTGTGTCGTAATGCACATCAATGTTCTTCCTTTCCTCACTGGACAAAATATTATAAAGATGCTTAACCTCAGGTGAAGACTCATACATATAGTCTAGAGCATATGCCTTAAGAAGGCGAAGAAGGATTTAATATATCTTAAGGTTTCATTTCAAAACCTTTCAAATTAGAAATATAATTCCTCAAAAGAGATATGCTCCAGCTATTTAGAAAGTGTGTTATTTTCATTTCATTCTCTCATAACTGAGGTCTGAATTTCATTTTATAAACAATAGTGACAGTGGGTCATAATTTAAATGTTTCATAATCTCAACATTTCTATTCATTCTGAAATAGAATACCATCAAGGATTGAGATAATATGTGGACACAAATGATTATCACTGCATACGAAAATAATTCATTAGTTTGTCAAATGTAATAAAAATATCCTCAGTTGAATTAGGAGACATATTTTGTTTGGTCAGTGTGAGGCCTTGCAAATTTACCTGAGCTCTTTAAAAATTCAAATCCTTTCTATTTGAAATGGCATCAGTGAGTAGAGCTCTCTTTTTAAAAGCTTTTTAGTCTGGATCGTTTGCTAATAATCCTATTTCTGAACCTCACTGTGGCACATCATTTTCTGCAGTTATGAACCCCATATTTCTGAGCATGTTGTATTTTATATTCAAGTCTCTTACTGTTCTGGTTCATATGAAATGGTGCTATTTATTTATTACAAGATCTCACATTTGTTTTATCCATCACAAGCTAACGTTTATATGAATTAGGCCCTAGAGATGCAATATCATCTTTAAACAGCTGCCCCAAAGACGAAAAGCTGAGAATTGAAAGCAGAATGAGAATCAAGGTGTAGAGCCTGAGTGTCCAAGTTGATATATTTTTTGCATGTGAACAGCTTAGGTTCACAATTCTCCCTTTTTTGGGTCAAAAAAAGCTATTAGAGTACCAGGATATTGTGTAAACCTTAGTTGTGACTGGATTGAGATGTCTGCCCAATGATTCTGGGCAGGGCCACGTGGAAAAAGAAAAGCATAAATTCTCTGGGAGGCTGCTGCTCTATCTTTACTTACCCATAACTTCACATCTCTCGACCTTTTTCAAAATAATGATATTTGAAGACTATGTCATTTGACCAGTCGAGTTTTGAGCTGTAAAGTTTCCCTACATATATTAGCCTTCAACAAAGGAATCAAAGCTTGTAAAATTGCTGAAGGTAGTTAGCAGTGAAATCTAATCTATTCAAGCATTAGAAAGACCCAGGTACTACTCAATTTTGTGAACTAAGAGAGTTAGCGACTCACAACCTACCACCTGGTCATCCTGGAGGCATATCGTAATATCAAAACAAATCCATTTCAACAGTGTTGAATAGATATTTTTATGTGCCTGCCACAGTACTAAGCACAAAGTATTCAAAGATCATTCATTGCACTTGCCCTTGAAGCACTTGATGTTAAGTGAAAGGCTTTCTACAAATGTAAGCATAAATTACTATTATGGTAAATAATGTAAAATGCTAGGCTAAAAGTCCGTTTATTAAAATGTTAGGGCTGCATCCATGAGCCACATTTCAGGTTATGTACATTGAGTTTATTATATGTACATTTAGTTTAGTTTATTATTATTAGTTAGTTATGTACATTTAGTTTATTAAACACTGCACTGCAGTGCCTTCAACAGAAATAAATTCTGTGGAGATGTTCGAGGGAAGAAATTAACCTTTACTCTTAAAACTCTAAGATTCTTTAGCTGAACCTTAAAATAAAAACTGCAGGTCAGCTAATGTCCATATAAAACAATTTTCAGTGACAGAGCATACCTCAAGATTCTAAAAATGTAAAGAACCACCCAATATTACAATAGTTTATTGCTAGGGCCCTCTAGGTAATTCTAGATACTCTTGGATAGTTCTATAATTTTGTGGAAGTGGGCAGGATTCTAGAAGAAACTCTGTATTGAAAACCAACCATCATTACCTTAATAATATTATAAAAATGCTTTAGTTTACACCTTCATGCAATAACTGGTATCTACTTTGTTTCCAAACCATTCTGAACATTGTTCCTATTTCAAAGTGACTTGATCGAGGGACATAACAAGTTGCTGACAAAGTAACATCAGAAGCCATCTCTCTGAAGCTAATGGATCTACAACACAGTTGCCACTGAGTCCCCAGGTTATCCGTACCAAAATATAGCTTGCAATGTGCGTGGCCCTGCCCAAACATGTCTTACATGCTCGGGGATGTTGAAATGACGTTCTGTTGGCACAGGCTCCATTTACCACAGTGCCCTGACTTCATGGGCTGGGGTGCATTCTATCTGGATTGTGCAAGGCAAGGTCATCATTGCATAAAGCAGGAGCCCACGGATGGCTGTTTCTGAGATAATCTGACGGTCTCTGGTGACAGCAAAGGCTGAGCGAGCGTTACCCTGGGTGTCGCTGGGACGTGGCAAAGCAAACTTACTCAGAGTTCCTTGGCAGAATCCAGGAAAAAAAGTTGACTACTAAAATGAGTCACTGTTGAGCAAAAACCTTGTCTGTAACTGTCTTTTTGAGGTTATGTGCTCTTCTAAAATTACATATTTGGATTGATATATTAATGCGCCTGTATTGTGGTTGCCTAGAGACGACTTGGAAGCCACTGAGCTGGACGAGGATGGTCTTTGTCACCGATTATATCATCTTATGCATTGTGCTTCCCCCACACCTTTCACAAACAGAAAACAGAGTTGCCCTTTCTCACCTTTGAAAGAAAAGGCATTTTTTATATTGCTTCCCTCATCTCTTTTAGGAGATATTTTATCCTCTCTCATGATGTTTCATAGATCTGTCAATCATTTGAATCAAATATTATCACTTTGAAGAGACTAAAGAGGCAGAAGTGACAGGAAAGAAAGACAAAGAGAATCCCAAGACAAGCTTTGTGAATTATTATTTTTTTCTCTATTTATGCATTCAACAACTTGAACAACTACTACGTATGATGTTTGGGGTGAGGTTCTGGGAAGAAAATAAAGACAAATAATATGCTTGCTCTGTTCTCAAGCAGAGGATACAGGAGAAGGCATCTATAAACAAGATGATGGACAGTGACTCACCATCAGGTGTGTAGAATTGAAGGGACAGTGCTTGCCTGTGGCTGGTAGGGTCAGGGAAAACTCGATGGAAGAATCTCTTTCATCTGTTCCTTAAAAGCGCATAACTACTGATTATCTGAAGAGAAGAAGGCAGGCTTTTATGTTGTATCAACCAAGGCATAGAGGTGGGGAACTGGAGAGCTGGGAACTGAACGGTCCCCTTGGCTCAGGAAGGCTGATAGATCACAGCAGGTGTCTGAATGAGAGGAGAGAACCCAAAAAAAGACATTTCCATGGTCAAGGATGTAGGTTGATGTGATGGCATGAGAAATTAAAAATGACATGTAAGTGTGAGGAAGGATGCAAAGGGAGGTCTGAGGGACAATTTGGTGACCGAGCAGACTGGAGCAGTGAAGGTGAGATGCCCCCAAGGGCAGTTCTGAGACTTTGAACCTGGATATGAAGCAGAGGGATGGTACTGAGAACATAAACTAAAACATTAGGGAAAGAAATTGAGGGGCTTCAAGTCAGACGGGACATGAGCTCACTTTTAGATGTGTATATTATATTTAAAAGTGATGACTTTCAGGCAGTCATGGATCATTCAGGGAAAGATACCCACCAGATACTTGCATTTGCAGAACACAGAATTGGGATAAACATCAGAATTACTGTGAAGTTAGAAAAGAGTGTTCTGGGTTTAAATTAGGCTGTCTCTGTGAAGCACGATGATTTAATATTTTTGCTCATTTATCTTCGGCTCAAGAGAGGTGAAAGAGATTTCTAATTCTGAGATAACAGAGATGTACTTTTTCCCCTTTCTTCTAAGTACAACTAAAAATCCCTGGACGTTCTATGCAAGACTCTGAAAGGTAGAAAGGATAGATGGGTTATGCACCTTGGGACCCAAGGAACAATACAAAGATAAGTTCTCTGAATTTTCTCTGTGCCTTACACATCCCAGACTTGGAGCTAAGAAGCCAGTCATTCAGAAACACCAATAAGCACAGGCACAAGAAACCCTAGCAAAAGTCTACTCTCTCTGCCCAAGGTCCAGGAAAGGGGCAGCTTAACAAGAAAGAGCACTTCTAGACAATGAGCGCCCAGCTCCAGCCAAAACAAACAAACAAACAAACAAACAAACAAAACAAACAAACAAAACAAACAAACAAAACAAAACAAAACAAAACAAAAAACACAGAAAACACTGTGGCTCTATCCCCAGCCCAAAAGCAAAGGCCGATTAAAAAGATTCCCATCATCTCCCAACAGTGAGACATGCATGAACCTTCTTCCCCTACAGTGTCAGAAAGCCCTCCAAAACAGAAGATATAAATAAGATCTGATTCCAATGGCATCATACCCAACGTGTCCAAGTTTCAATTTAAAAAGAATCACCCATCATAGCAAAAACCAGGAATATCTCAGACTGCAGAGAACAAAAGAAAACAACTGATGACAATACTAGAATGATAGAGATGATAGAATTAATTATTTGACAGAAATTTTAAAGCAGCCATCACAAAAAAATAAATTGCTTCAATGAGTGATTATAAAGATGTCCAAAATAAGTGGGCAAATAAAATAAAATTCTCAGCAGAAACAGAAGATAAAGAGCCAAATGGAAATTTTAGAATAAATAATTCAATAACCAAAATTTAAAACCCAATGACTGACCTGAAAGCAGAATGGAGGAAAGAGAGGAAAGAGTAAGCTTGAGGATGGAACAACAGAAATTACCAATCTGAAAAAGAGAGATAAAATAGACTAAAATAGAAAATGAACAGTTTCAGGAACCTGTGAGACTATAACAAAAATATATAACACTTGTGCCAGCGGTATTCCACCCAAAAGGTGAAGGGAAGAAGCATGATGCTGAGTCACTTCACCAAGAAAGAAATGCAGGTGACACATGAATGCATTAAAACATGCGACATCGTAAATCATTCAGGGTTTGCGAATTAAAACAAGAATGGCTAAAAACAAAAACAAAATAATAGCGACAACAGAAAAAAAACCTGACAATACCAAACACTGGTGAGGCTGTGACACCACAGGAATTCTTGGTCACCGCTGGTGGGAATATACAGTGGTACAGTCATTCTGGAAAACCGTTTGGCAGTTTCTTATAGGACTAAGCATGTAACTACCATACGTCCCGACCCAAATGCACTCCTGGGCACTCACGAGAGAAATGGAAACTTACTTTACATAATTATAGGCACGTGACCTTTAATGGTAGCTTAATTCGTAATAGCCCCCCAAACCGGAAACGACCCCAGATGTCTTCAACAGGTGAAGAGTTAAACAAATGTGTACATCTGTAACACAGACTGCTACTCGAACAATAAAAAGAAACAAACTGTGGACACATAACAACAATTTCAATGAATCTCCAAAGAATTATGCTGCAAAGAATTATGAGAAAAACAGTCCCAAGATTATATTGTGTCCTTTTTTAAAAAACGTTTATATGACATGATTGAAATAACAAAAATGTAGAAATGAAGAAGAGATTAGTGGTTGGCAGTGAGTTAAGGAGGGCGTAGGAGCAGGAGGGAAATGGATGTGGCTATAAAGGACACGTGAGGGGTCCCTGGCTTCATGTACATGTCCCATGTCTTGATTGTAACAGTATCAATAGTCTCATTGCAATAATATATGATACTTCTGCACACTGTCACAACAGTAGGAAGGAAAGGAAAGGTTTTCTCTGCATGATTGCTCGCAACCATATACAAAGCTGTATGACAAAGCAAACATTTAACTAAAAGCAGGCAAACAAAAAAAATTTAGAAAATAGGAAGGTTAAGCTCTTCTTGGGAATAGTCACTTGTTCAATATTGATTATATGTTAATTCTTGCACTGCTGGGCAGTGTTCTAAATGTACACTTCATTATAAGGCATAAAAAATGTTGGGGAATCAATGCTGCTATGAAAACCCTGCTTCGCTCTCTGTTGAGTTATGGAGATTTAAATTTGCAATCCTAAAATTGCATTAGCATGTGATTCTGCAATTTAATGAAATACACTCATTCCAAAAAATGAGGGAGATACGTAATACTAAAAAAGCAGCGATCAAGCAGAATGATTGCTGTATACATAAATATATTAGGGAGGGGGAAACAATCTGACTTTTTGAGTATAAATTAATTTTTCAAATGAACTAGAAAACTCACATTTGTATGAGAACGAGCAGTAAATGTTTACATAATCTTTCAATTTTACCATACTCAGGAAATATGGGAAAACAGTTTGTAGCTATGCTTTATTTTTTTTCTTTCAATCTCTAGGTTAATAAAAATCTCTAGGTTAAAAAAAAACACACAGACACACAGAAAATGTGCCCTACACAGCGGTGATTCTCCCGAAATCTTAAAGAAAAACTGCTTAGTGATTCAAAGTAAATTCAGTATTTCAGTTTATTCTTTTCAACATATGAGAAATTAATTGTTCTTAAATTTCTGCACAGTACCTGATTTGAAAGGGTTTTACTTAAATGTTAATGAGATTGGCAACTATTTCAGCTTCCTCACTTTAGTAAAAGGATTTGATTTTGTTCTTCCCCCAGATCATTACGTAAATGCCCCTGTGCGGTGGGGTCAGGTGGGCTAAAGGAGCAGGTAGGTGATACATATTCTCATCTGAAGCACAGTGTTGTTACTCGATAGTTTATAAATTAATTTCTTCTGGCAAAAATGTAGTACTAACATTCTCATGGATTATCCGCCCTTACCGTCTTATCTCAAGTTCTCCTCGTTCATGTCTATAATAGTGAAAAAGCCTTAAAAATCTGTTCTTTGTGCCCCCGGGCTCATCGCAAATGAAACGAGTCCTCAGATCGCACAGGCCCCGCAAGACCGCAAGACGTGGCCACCACAGGGACCGCGGGTCCTAAATAATCACCCCTCTTCCCCTCCCTCGTTCTGCTGCTGACGTAGATGCTGCCTCGCTGTGCCTCAAGGATGCTCGGCGTGTTCCCAGCTCCGGACCTGGGCAAGGACCGGATGTACTGCCCTTGACCACACGTGACCTGTTCCTTGGTCTCATCCAAGCTCCTTCTCAAACGCTCTCTCCTCAACGCTGTCTGCTCTGAGCTCTGTCCGAAACAGTGTCCTGTTCCCCATCGCTCCTCCCCCTGATCCTGCTCCGTGTATTCAGAATGCTGATGCATCCTTAGGTAATTATGTTTGCTCTGTTCCCCGCATCGGAAGGTAAGCACTATGAGAGCAAAATCTTTGTTTGGTTGTTTTTACCGTGCGCCCCCAATGCCAAGAACAATGAATGGCACACAGTAGGAGCTCAATAAAATATCTGTTAAATGAATGAATGAATTAAATACAGCTACATACTAGGATTTGGCTGATCTCATGAAGATAATTCTTCGTGGATTTCAGATACCTTAAAAAAAGATGAGTAAATTCCCCTGTTGAACACAGATTACATTTCAAATGCCCCAACATGAAACTCAAGCTCTTTATTTCCTGAACTTGTCGTGCTTGTCACTCCCTAGCCGGGTGACAGATTGCCCTGGTTTGCCGAAGACTAAAGAATTTCATAGAATGCAGGACATTCTGTTCTAAAACTGAGGCAGTTCCGAGGAAACAAGGATGACGTGGTAACTCCGGTACCCACACAGCCTCTTCTTCCTCTTGGCTGTAAGCTCCTCTGTTCTTTCCTTCACCCCACAAGGCTCCAGTTTCCTCCAAGACCCAACTCAAGCTTCCCACCCTCAGCAAAGCCTTTGTAGTCTCTGCCACACTCCCTGATGTCTTCTCCGCTATATTCAGTAGCTATTCTTATTAATTTAGTAAACATTGTTACATCTTAAAGCATACTTGTCATTAGTATATATGTATGTAATATACATATGTATATATCTGTATATATACATAGATATCTATATCTATATATATTTATATATACGTGTATATATAAACATATATATATGTATATGTATATATATACACTCTGCCTCTCCAGTAAAATTTGTTCTTAGAAAGTAGGAAACTGTGCCTCACTTTTTCATACGTCTGACCATCCAGCACAGTGCTTGAAATGTAGTCAATATGCAGCAAATGTTTGTTCATGTAGATGGACGGATTCTGTCTTTTGAAAGCTGACTACCTGGATAAATAATCACCCGGTAGGCTGCTGAGAGTGTGAAGTAGAGTTTAAAACCCCAAGACATATGACTGTGACAGATCCACAAAAGGAGATTATTTTAGTTGAAAATAAAAGAAATAGAAAAAGTACAGATCTAGATCAAGATGTCCCCTTTGAAAAGATATCTGATCGTCCTTCTTTTGTTCTATCCTGAATATTATGAATCCATATAATGTCCTTATAGATAAAATTTAAACTGGCATCTACACAATGCCAAAATACATGATTAAAATAGGAAAAGATAATAAAACATCGCAATGACTTGTAATACGCCATATTCTAATATGTGGCAGCATCCTGACCAAACTAGGTTTTCGCTGTTCATCTAGCTATTTTGGTGCTGTGTAGACACAGTCCAAGAACTAGAACAGTAGGAAAACTGCCACAGTTATGCTGAATTTTACTGGCTTAGCAACGAGGGGAAACTCGCGTATCGCTTGCCAGAAAAATAACTGGCTTTCGCTGGTGCTATTAGTCTCACGCTTTTTAGGAGAACTTAATTTAAAACAAAATTGTGGGCTGAACTCCCACCCCAATGTTTTGAGACCGCTGTAACAAGCAAATGTTCAAAAGTGTTCTTTATGCAACCGAGCGGGTAAGTTTCTTGTTCGGGCTCCATCTATAACAAAATGATATTCATTTGGTGAGCAGCGATGGCTGAGTTAGCACAAGCAAACACATCAAGATGCATTCAGGCTTACAACGCAGACATCTCTGGGCAACGAGGTCTAACCTGACAAAATAATCACTATGGAAAAACAACTTACAAATCACACTCGCCACCGAAATAGAAGCGTGGTTTCCTAACTGGCTTCTCAGGGAAGCCCTCAAACAATATGAGGGATTGTTAATTGAGGTTTAGAGTTACTATCTTAGGCCTGCACCTTAACCATTAATTCTGGCTCGTTGCTATGGAGCATGTGTCCCATCAACACGAGGGATGTGGGGACTGGTCCCTTCGCTACTTGGAGTATCTAAAAGGCTAGATTATATTTCAGGAAGTATAAACCTTTGACTCTTCAGTAACGGTGTTCCGGCTTTAATGTATGTTTCAACTCCATCAGAGACATGGTTTACTTGGATAAGAGTATGTTGAGAAAACACAGAAGAGAAAATGCCTCCTGAAAAGAGTGAAATAAGTTTTCAGAAACTATACCATGGTTTCCTTCATTCATGTGAAACCTTAGCTTTTCATAGAAACGGTACCAGGTAACAGATAACATTTCTACCTCTACTGCTACTGGTTTTCCTATTGACAGAGCACCTATGATATTAAAATGCTGTACTTGATGCTTTATTCACCCATGATACGTAGTAATTGGCATACCACAGTATCCTTCTCTCCATGAGGCTGATGAAAAAGGAAATTAGTACACATACAATAATACTCATTAACCTTTACTGAAGCTCAACTCTTTCCAGACACTACTCCACTGCATACTCTGAAATATTTCTCACTTTTATGAAAATGTTATAATATGGATATTATCTTAACCATTATACAAATGAGGAAGGTGAGTTTTAACATATCGCTTAACCTTTCTGATCCCCAAATAAGTAGTAAGGGGAAGACAGAATATAGCCACACCTGACTCCTGTCTGAGCCCTCATCATTTTTCTAGTCTGCAGACCACCCACTGTGCATGGAAGCTGCATGCAGAGAAAGTGATTAATGAGTACCCTTAAAATAAGACCCCGTCCTCCATGATGTAATGTAGAGGCGAGTCAACTTCTTGCCTTTCCTCCTTCTCATTATAATAAGAACATTTAACATAGCAGCTCCCCCTTTAACACAATTTTAAGCGTAGAAAACAATATTGGGAAGTACAGGCATGATGGTGTAGCTGATCTCTAGACTTGATTCATCATCTCATCATGGATACTTTATACCCATTGAAGAGCCACCCCCCGTTTCCCTGGCAATCACCATTCTGCCCTCTGCTTCTATGAGTTTGGCTGCTTGAGATACCTCATCTCATGGAATCATACAGCATTTGTCCATCCATGATTGGCTTATTTCACTTAGTCGACTGTCCTCCAAGGTCATCTTACCAAGACCATAGATGACAAGTTTCACTGAGAGTGTCATGTGGCAGAATCAGACGAAACGAACAGTCCTTCTAAATACATTCTCTGTCCAAGGAAACAGAATCAAAGTCGAAGCAAGAGATGAATTTTCTGATGAATCTCGTCAATCCAGGGAACCAAGCTGGAATAAAGGGCTCACGAGGGGCCTTTTATGGTGTTAGATAGACTTTTTTGGTGAAGCCTGTAGCTCTTGTTTTATCACATGCTGTAATTTGGTTTCAAAACTGCATAGTAGAGGTTTATATAATTGAATGCAAGCTACTGACTCAAATGACTGGAATGTCTCAATGGCCATTAGTAAAATCTTACTCCTTTTCATTTCCCACCCTCCAGATAGACAGTATAGGATTAGACAAAGAGAATGAATCAGCGCCCTTCCCTGACTGCAAGGTCCCTTCTTATTCTTACAAGGTCGGCCTAAAAAATAACATTCCTGGAAGTGAAACAAAGTTTCATGCAATTAATGATAGTGATAAATATTTCTGATAGTTACTGTTTCATTTAGACCAAAAATAATTTGAGAAGCAAAGGTGTCATATTTTCTAAGTCAGAAAAACGAACAAGGAAACAGTGCTTTTGATTTTCATAGAGTGGGGAGACAGCTAGTATTGGAATCAAGATATTCTTTTCTCTAAAGTACAGGTTTGGAAAAAATCTTTCTTTGTTTCTTTTTTCTTTCTTTCTTTCTTTCTTTCTTTCTTTCTTTCTTTCTTTCTTTCTTTCTTTCTTTCTTTCTTT